>VZTQ01000678.1:0-64779 GCA_013400755.1 Pelecanoides urinatrix | reverse complement strand
GATCTGGATGAGGGGATCGAGTGCTCCCTCAGTAAGTTTGCAGATGACACCAAGCTGGGCGGGAGTGTTGATCTGCTGAAGGGTAGGAAGGCTCTGCAGAGGGACCTGGACAGGCTGGATCAATGGGCCGAGGCCAACTGCATGAGGTTCAACAAGGCCAAGTGCCGGGTCCTGCACTTGGGCCACAACAACCCTAGGCAACGCTCCAGGCTTGGGGAAGAGTGGCTGGAAAGCTTGCCAGAGGAAAAGGACCTGGGGGCGCTGACTGACAGCCAGCTGAACATGAGCTGCCCAGGGAACTGGTGGAGTCATCATCCCTGGAGATATTTAAAAGACGTGTAGATGGGGCGCTTAGGAACATGGTTTAGTGGGCATGGTGGTGTTGGGTTGACAGTTGGACTTGATGATCTTAGAGGTCTTTTCTAACCTTAGTGATTCTATGATTCTATGATTCTATGATTCTAACCCAACTCAGTAGAAGAAAGAGGTAATTAATATATATACGTACATTATATGTATACACATATATAGGATATATAAATAATGCATAAACATTTATATGTTTATATTTACATGTTTATATTTACATATATGTATATCTATTCTATTTCAGCCATTGATAAGCAAGCATTTAAGTGTACTTGGCATTGCTTTTTAAGCAAGTCTACATCAGAAGCCTAACTGTAAATGAAAACTGGGAAGATCCATGCCTTGTTCTTTTGAAATGAAAGATAGCTCAAATTTTATATCATACTCTAGAACAAAAAAGCTGATTTCCTCTTCATTATCATTTCTTGCTTTTTCTGTGCATGTTAGTCAAATACAAGATAAAATGTAGTCCAAAGCTAATTTTTTGAGAAAATAGCTTTTCTGGGAGCTAGTAAACATGTATCCCAGAGAAAAAATGAAGAAAAAACACCCTCCCAGAGACACAATGAAGAAAAAACACCCTCCCAGAAATATTTTGTGAGTACTTGTCTCATGAAAGATGTACCATAACTCATCCGAAAACTAATGAAAAAAGAAAGAGGCTTCCTAGGAATGTGTTCACACTTGGCATAACTAATTCTATCTTAAGACATGCTTTAAGATATTGCCAAAACAGTCTTCCAACATCTAAGTGGATGAGTGACCAAAAAGACAAATGAAAAGAAAGTCATGTCAAGAAAAATAAACTGATAAAAATGTTTCTAAAAGTGAAAATGGTGAAATGTATTGTCTCAGCCAAAAATATGCTTGAAGAATTTTAAAAATGTTTATTCATATACCCTTTCTGTACATGCTGAGGAAGTAAGATCTTACTTCTCTAGTTAAATTTGTGTATGCTTCTTTTACCAGACAGGGTAAGACCAGTGAACAAGTCTGCCAGAGTTTCCCAGAATACATCATCAGGACTTTTTCTAGTGCCATTCTTTCCCCTTTTAGCATTTTTAAGTCAGAGTTTTGACATTTTTTACATTCATCAAGATATCACCTGGTAACTTTGGTTGCCTAGTTTTCTTCTTATTGGAAACTAGTGGTATCAACAAAAAAGGCTTAATTTCATGTTGTCAGTCCCACAGATTGCTCCTCTCAAATCTGAACTGTTTGGGACATTATTGAGACAAGCACCACAGCAATTTGGCCAGCAGTTCATAAGTAACAAACAGGAAATTTTATGAGTTTCATATATTGACAAGTGTGATGCTCTTGACATTCATTGCATGCTTCTGTTACCATTAATTTTTCATTATTAACAAATTATTTTAGAGTAGCTCTCAGAGCCAATAGTTTAATGGTCTTCATTTTGTTGTGCAAACACACAAAGACAGTAAACTTGTACGAAGACATTATTTAAGTAGTATGAGTTCAGCTGGAAAAGTGTATTTAGTAAATGCTTTTATCATATACTCTCTGATATAATTTACATATTTCTATTTAGGATTATCTTTATAGAACTATATATAGAACTGGTTTTAGAGAAAACTAGAGATATCAAAGCTGGAACAACAAAGGACTTCATAATCACATTAGGGAAGTGTTAGGAGAGGTTAGCAAGGTGATAAGAATAATACTACTATAGAAGATAATACATGCTGTCAATATGTAAATGAATTATAGTGTGTAACGGAAAAAAATGAGAATATATAAATTTAGATATTTTTATTTTTCATGCCATTTACAATCTCTTTCAAAGCTTTGAAAGAAAAAGAAAAACTTCCAATAAGCAATTGGGAATTCTTGTTTGCTCATTGGCAAACAGATTATTTATACAGACTGAAACAGTAGGATGAGGCAATCACATATAAATAAGTATTCTGAAACTTCTGAGGAAAAAAATAGGAAGAATTACAAAGAAGTGTGGTGGTGGATTTGTTAACATTTTGTGTTGTTTACATTTGGTTGTTTTAGTTTTTACAGAAGAAGATGTTTCAACAGTGCTATACCACAGAACACAAAAATGCTAACATTGGCTTATAAAGTTAAAATGTTGATGGAGAAATAAAAGGGTTGGTAAAAACATTGGATTTGCATTCAGCAGAATTCCTTTAATCATAAAGCACATGCAATTTTATCTGAAATATTCTGTCTTCTGACTGAAGCTGTTTGCCTTCTGAAATCTGTTATTTAGATTTATACCTAAAAAAGAAACACACCAGGAGTCATGATGAGGATTTCTTGGACAATAGCAACAGGCAAAATAACCCTCTACAAAAGCATTCCTTTCCCTTTCAATAATTCTTTCTTCTATTGAAGGAATTAGCATAGTAATGCATCGTACCTGAAAGGAGTAAAAAATATAAGGTAATACAGATAAAATAGTCTATATCTGAATCTAAATATTTCTGTATCTTTCAGGTATAAGTGAGTAACTGAAACAGATGTCATTACTATTTAAACAATATCTAGAAAATATGTGCACTGTGTGTAGGGGGATTTATTACTGTGTGATTTTTCTTTTTTCCTTCAGAACATTTGTTATACTCTTAAATATGTGAGTACAACTAATAGCTTGGCATGTCCTCTTGGCATGTGTGCTTATGACAGGTAACAACATATGTCCAAATTATGCTGTCTGTGCTAAAATAGCCCAAATAATGGAGATTTGAATTTGGTTAGTTCTTTCAGGTGCTTTTATCAGACTCTTAAAATTATGTGGAAATTATATAGCTTAGTATTAATCAAGTAAATCTCTCTTTCTCAATTGAATGTGAACTTCATTTCCTAGTTGTTTTCTCCTTTTTCTTGATAAAAGGCACTAGAGCCAGCATAGAAACTTGCATTTAAAGTATCCTTTTCTGTGACCATTGGCAGTCACCACTGCACCCATCAGTTCAAAGTTGATAAATGTCTTCTATATAATTTGCTTGATGTCTTCCTATCATGCCACTATAGAATCAAACTGCATTTATTATTCTTTAAGTACTGTAAGTTGAACCTGAGTATCTCTGTATCTGAGTACCTTTAAAACAGAATTTATTGCATATTTAGCTAAGTTTCAGTAAATGTCCCATCCTATCATTTTCCTGTTTTGTACCAAGCCTGTAAATCACTGTTCAATGTATGCTAACCAGTGTATGCATAGCCATCACATCTGAGGTGAAAGGGTGGTTCCCTTTAGTAGCCTTTTCCCTTAATATTTTCCATCCGCAGTGTTCTGCACAGCACTTTGTGCGCGACACTATGGTCATGGCCATGAGGAGGAGGAGGATGTCATAGTAGATTGGACTGGACTCATTTTCAGTTTTTAAGAAAACTGTGACAAGCAGAAGGAAACATAAGGGAGTAGCTGTTTTTCGGGTAATACTGGCAGAGAAATAAAATATAATTTTTTATTATGGAAGAGTACTTACCTGGTTTTGAATGGGGAAAACAATGACATCGGTTTCTCTGAGTCTCTGTTTTTTGGAACTACATACTGATGCTGTAGAAGGAAGAGAATGACCCAATGATGCTGCCAAAGTAATGAAAGGAATGAGAAGAGATGTGAGTGAACAAAATGGTCTCCCGTAAATTGTCTGAACTCTAGCTCCCTAGTGAGGTCGGGTTTTTTCACTATGAGGGTATTGATAAGGTATGGTGTAATGAAGGGATTTTGTAATAATGAATTAAATGTAGTGATTTGAATGTAAAACCTCACTGTCAAAATAGTAAAAACTATAGAGTTAAGAACTAGATTGGTCAGGATAGAAATCTATAATTAGTAGACATGTTTTTTTTTTCAATGACTGGCCTATTTTATCTCTGTGCCTCACTTCTTCATGTGTACAATAATGATTTGTAATTATGGAATTTTTTTGGAAGTGGCAAGAGTAACTGCTTCTTCTGTTTTTAATGCAGGCATCGCCATCTTCTGAAGTTTTCACTGAGCAAGCTTAACTATAATCTTCTAATTTTAACAAATTCTTTATTAATGTGGAGAGGTGCATCACATTGTTCACAGTGGTGCAGTTTGTGCTTTTTAGCTGAGAGATCATAAAGAAACAAAAAGCGGGCTTTTCTTCTTTGGTTGAATGTTGATGAAATGAAGGTGGATGTCATGTGGCTGTATGACTAGGAGTGAATCAAATTGTGTGGTTTGACGACTGAATTAGAGAGATGCTAGAGGAATCCAGGTATACCTGATATACCACTTACTGGTCTTGTAGGCATGATATTGAATGTGTTTATGAATTGCAACCCAGAGGAAAAGAAAAAAATTATATTGCTTTTCATGCTTACAACTGCTCAGCACTGTATTCAGAACAAGCTTGAGGAACAACTGTTTTCTGACAGAGAACAAATAGCATTTGTATTATTTCTTTTTTGATTATTATTATTATTATTATTACTTTTGCATATATGTTTGTTGTACCATATTCATCCTGTTTCATGAGCATTAAGCTGAGTTCAAGGGCAATACCATCCTTTTTTTGTGATTTTTATGATGTATTAACGTATACGAATCATTAGCCCAAATGTAATTGAAGCCAGAAATTGTGACAGCTGAAAAAGGGTTGTATGTTTCTAGTGATATGAGGACTGTCCTCAGCTGCTAACAGATATTTAGGATACTCTTCTTTTTCATTAATAATGTGTGCCAAACCTTAAATAGTTGACTAGGAAAAAAATTTCCTTCCAGGCCAATTTTGTCATAAATTTATTATACCATGATTGGTAGACTGTTGAGTTTCATTGGGCCACTGTTACAATCCTGAATGTTAATTAAGTTTCTCTGAATAATTGATATTTTGTTTTAGTTGTGAGGGAAAAAATAAAAAGGGATCACAGCACACCAACTTCAGATCCATTTTTTTTTTCCCTGCCAAAGTGAAATTCTGTCCTACCCCTTGACAATCTTTATCAAATTGAAGCATTCCAGTCAATATGAAATAAGAGGAAATGTGAATGAAGGGCTAGATTCATAAAACTAATGGCAAAGAATTAATTTTCCTCCCCCTTGCAGTATGTAGCTCTGGGTGTAAATCACCAACACTGGAAGAGAAAGACCTCATTCTTTTCCTCAGGAGGTGTGAATTTAACCCAGGTTAGTGCCTTAGGTACCAACAAGTAAGTATCCCAAGGTTTCTCTTTTTGAAGCTGCTTTATCTTGCCTAATAAATGAAGAAGGGAAATTCAGTGAGCCAGTAAACCTCAGCACTAGATTGGAGCATTATTCTCTTTCACTGACTCTAGGACTATTTTCATGTTTTATACAAATTAAAGCAGTTTCACAAAAGGGAATGTGAAAGACCCAAATCAAAATTTTATATAGTATTTTAGTGATTAGGAAAATCACCTGTCAGGTGAGAAACTTCTGCTGAATTCACTTTCTATTTAATTTGAGAATGGGGTTTAGAATGAATTCTTACAGTTTTTTTCAAATGCTTAACATATAGCTCTATTTTTAAGATTTCAGGAGTTCTTGTTTCATTTTGTGCCCTAAGGCATATTGTTAAGATGAATTGTTATGCTAGGTAAGTTAAGAAGGGTAATCTTCTTAAGAAGAATAATTTTTAAAAAATTATTAAAAAATCATGATTTCAAGATCCCCATATACTCCGAGACCTAGGATAATAACAAACAGTTTCTCAGGTGGTGTAATATAATATGATTCCAAAGACACCATTGAAGTTAAAAACATTTACCCCAGCAGAGGACCAAGGCTTGTGTCAATAATAAAGTACAACTATAAAAGGTCAAGTTTCAAAATACCGTAATTCTTTGAACTCTTGCTTACATGAAAAATGGAACATTCATTCAAAATTCTGTTTTGTTTACTATTAACTTTGTCTATTTAAAGTAATATTTTTATAACTTTGTCCTTGTCTCCTTTTCTTTTTAACAGCACCTTCAGGCTTGAAGGAATATCTATATCTGGAGGCATGTCAGTTAATTTCTTGCATATCAGATTCATCATTGTGACTTCTTGCAGGCCAGATCTGAGGAGCAACCAGGAACCTGACCCTCCATGGAGAGTGGAAAAGCCCTTCAAGTCAGAGCACAACTGATCATGAGTGTAATCTGCATTGAAACATCTTTCTCAGATCTGACAGCTACAAGCTGAGTCCTGGCAAAAGCCACAGCCTTAAATTCCATTTAGTGGGAAAGAAGAATAAAGAGGACTAAATGTCTTGCCCCGTTGCAGAAACTTCTCTCTCCAAGCCTGACACAAGTTCTGTGCTGAGCAACCAGAGTAACAAACAATGAGTTTTTCATGGGTCCAGCCAGCCTCCAAAAATATTTCAATATGTAGCCAAGAGGAAAAATTAAGCACTTAAGTGATAGCAGAAAATGAATGCATTTACTGTAACAGAGGAATGTTACTGTCTGGACGGAAAGAAGACCTATGTCATCCCTTGTACATATTCAAAGCCATACAGGAACAGGGCATCGGTGATGTTAAATTGCTTAAAAGGATGCTGCCTCCTGTCCTCCACCCAACTTTGAAGAAGTTCAGCTGTTAGAGATTGCATCTCAATGCACTTCTAGTATTTGCACTGTCACTTCCATTCAGGGTAATGATGTGCGCCACCATTTGCACAGATGGCCCCAGGAGATTTATGACCACAACAAGCTATATTTTGCCGGGGCTCCAAAAGGAATTAAAAAGTTAGAACTGAAAAAAACATTTGCGCTCTCTTTCACTATGGGGATCTCTTCACAGAAAGGACTGTGGTCCTTTCTTAGGTTTAAATAAATACATACATATACATACATATATATATATGTATATATATGAAAAAGCATCAACATGATAAGGTGTATTTAAAAAGGGGATATAATCTTTTTTACTAGCATCCATTTTTTATCATATTAGCAGCCAAGAAATTTAGTGTATTGAATTATACATCCAAAATGTTCCTATTGAACATTGACATTGTAGTCCCAGTTACTGTTAAAGAAGTCATTTGTAATATGTATTTGACATAGAATTTTTCTAGCCATTTGTCTATACTTCATGGAGAAATCTAACAGACAAGCAGCATTTTCAGTTTATTTTTCTAAATAAATGTGTTGTTTATATTATTTGCAGTCACTCATTTTGGCTGGTTTTCGTTATCTCCAAAAATGATTTAAAGACAGAACCAAAACACAGGAATTGTTTGTTCATGTTAAGCTGTAATGATTTGCTGACCAAAAGCTTTAATATAAATACTGTAATTTGTAAAATGATGAAGTATATTTATACAGGCAAATATGTATGGAAAACAAGAGGAGGTATTTTAACTCTTAATTTCAGAACATAGTTTATTTTAATATCCACATGAAGAAATCTAAATATATAATGGGATAGATTTTTTATTATCAGTGAGTTTTAGCAAGTGAAGATTTGGCTGTTTAAGAATGAAAGGAATGTAGTCTAAAAATGATGGTTTCCAAAATTATAGAGAGACCTTTTGTCAGCTGTCTCATTTTCAAAAACTGGTTTCCTTTTTGGGGGGCTTGGTTTTTTTTGGTGTGCGTGTGTATTAGGGCTTTTTTTTGTTTGTTTTAACATACTGACAAGGCCCTGAAGTTGATACTATTTGATCACAAACAGTTTGAGAAGCTACAGAATAAGAGGTTGTTCCTTAGAACAATCTACAGTTTACAGTAAAGAACAGCCGTTGTTATCCATCTACTGCAGTGTTTTGTTATCAAGTTATTGAACATTTCAATGCTAGAGGTGTTTTGAATAAAAATATATTTTTTTCCTTTTTTCTTAGTCCATTAGCCTGTGTGTAATTTTAAGAGAGAAGTAAAGCATGTGATTCCCAGTTCACTTAAAACATTCATCTTAAATATCTATCTGATTTATAAAGCTGAATAGTTCTTTCTTTATTTTCATTGCTTTATGGAACCTATTAAGTGCTCACTAACAGAAAAATGATCTTTCAACAACAAAAATTGGAAAATACGAGCCTTTTTTAATCTATGGGTTAACTTTGTAAGGGGCAGATATCTTAAAAATGTGTTGCTCTGCTCTAATGTGCTAACTAGTGTATGAATGTGTGTTTGTGTGTGTGTGCACGCATGCGCACCCTTACCTGCTGATGAATGAAATGTCAGCTCTGCTGAAGTAAGTAAGTGCCACAAGTCCTGTTACTACAAAAGATGCTCATCTTATTGTATTTTTTGGAGAAAGACCTGAGCTCTGTCTTTGCTTGTGACTCTGAAGCCATAAATAGCTTTTACAGTTTGTCAGGAAGTCATAAAATAATTAAGTGAATGTTAGCCTCCCTCATTTGGGAAAACTTGGGATCATCTCATGGTTTGACTCTTTTTTAAAGAAAGTTAGTGATCAATTTCCACTGGTGCCATGGATAAATGAAACCTTTGTATTTGTTAAAGAATGATGGCTGTGTTTTGTTCCCACACATTTTAGCTTATGGTTGACTTACAGTCTTTTAACTGTGATTTTGTTTCTGTGTCATTAGAATAACATATTTGGACATACAACTTGCATGGGCTTGGTTTTGCTCCCTCTTTGGATAACCTGTATTTTGAAATTGGAGAGCTTATTCTTTGAGACTAATATTCAGAGTTGTTTAAAGAAGGGACAACATTATTGAAACAATAAGAAAATTTCAGAGTGATAATTTGAGCGCTTCCATTATTATCTAATAATAATATTTGGAAAAGCTCTTATTTTTGTGAACAGAATGCATTCATCTATATTTGAAAATAGCCCAATAAAAATCTAGTGAAATAATTTGTTACTATTGCAAATACTTTTCTGCTATGCTGAATTCTAGATCAGCTTGTGTGTGAAATTTTTAATGTACAAAAACCACCTGAAACAATGCACAATTTTCTTCAGAAAAATACAGCAGATATATAAAAAAAAATGACCTGGCCCAGAGTGGTTTACACAATGTGTGTAATGCAAAAATAATAAACATATACCAACAAGTAGGCCTAATTTAAGTGACAAATGTAGTTGGAAGAGGACACTGCAAATCATGGTTCTCATCAATCACATGCGGTTGTATACAGCTCTGCATTAACTGGGATTTCATGCTAGAAAGCAAATTTCAGTGCACGTGCACACATGTGCACTCACATGTATCGTGTCTTGTTCTACTACCAGTGACACTGGGGTAAATCCGTATTTCTTGATTTTTGTAGTATTGCGATATAAATTGAGCTGAGGTCTGCGTACTGTGCAGATACTCCCCTGAGATAGCACCTCAACACAGGATAATAAAAATCTACTGGAATTTCAGAAATTATTGGCAAATAATTCACACTGAAACATTATCTGAATAGTTTAAAACCAGAGGACACAATTAGATTATCTCATTAAACAACAAAAATGTTGTGTTTTTTCCATTATCTTCGGCTAAACATTTTGACAAGACCAGGAGAGCTTTTTCAACTAAGGTGACATTATGGTGACTGATGGGTTCTTTTGTAGGTCTATGGGTGTTGTGTACATAGGAAGTGCCTGCAGAACTGTTCTAGAATAGTGCAGTGTTTCATTATCTGGCATCTGAAAAGCTACCTGAAGCAACCATAGAATCATAGAATCATAGAATCATTAAGGTTGGAAAAGACCTCTAAGATCATCGAGTCCAACCGTCAACCCAACACTACCATGCCCACTAAACCATGTCCCTAAGCACCTCATCTACACACAAGAAATGGCTTCAGTCATCCATGAAAATTCTCAAGGTTTCAGTAATAATGGTATTGTTCTACTTGAGCTACAACTCAGATAAGGGTATCAGGGGATGACAAATTATCCCCCCTCTCTTCCCCTAGTTGGGCCAGGCAGTAGGAGTTCTGGTACGGTCAATATGTTCCTGAACCTCAGCTATGCAAGAGTTCCTGATACAGTCAAGACACACTTCACCGCCTGACTCATTACACCAAGGCCAAGGTTTAACAGAAGTTTCTGAGATCGTGGAGCGGCCCAGTAGAGGGGTGGGGTGAGGGAATGCACAACCATAGCTTGAAGTTATGATATGTGCAAAACAAAAAGTTGACAGTTCTGGATCTGTCTACGAGACATACTTTCAGCACTTGAATTTTTTTAAAGACAAGGACCACCATCATTCATGAGAAAAATAAAGAAAGGTTAAAATAGCTATTTTGTAAAGTGGAAACAAAAGATTGCCAAAATCTGGTGATCACCATGATGTTATAAAAGTGTCCCTCTCCTGATACAATCACCCCAAGTGTCACATGGCATGAATATATGCAAGGGACAGATTTTTTTCTCTGATGGAATATGTGCTTGGTCCGTAGCAAAGCTTGCTAATGACGCTGTAAATAAAACCTGTCCACAAGATAACCATGCCAGTTTTGGTGTGGGAGGGTATTGCCTGGGGAGGGATGGGAGGACAGCAGCCGTTGCCTTGCCTGGGGGCTCCTGCTGAAGGCAGGAGGCTATTACTCAGACACCTCGCAGAAGTAGAGCCCATCCGGGGACAGCTGCACAGGAATGTGCCTGCCAACTGTGAGCACATATCATCTGGTATCAGGGTCATCTGCTAGCCAGCAGTGAGGAGGAATCAGGGCACATGGACCTTCTGGGTGTCTGTGGCAGAAGAAAAGGAGACAGGAGCTTCTAGGGCAAAATTTAAAAGATGTTGGGAAAGAAGCTGTAGGCTTAACATGATCTAAATCCCAGGAAGACCCTGGGAACTACCAACCTGTCAGCCTCACCTCTGTGCCTGGGAAGATCATGGAACAGAAGCTATGCTAAGGCACATGGAGGATAGAGAGGTGATTCAAGAGAGCCAGCAAGGCTTCACGAAGGACAAGTCTTGCCTGACCGACCTAGTGGCCTTCTATGATGGAGTGACTTCATCAGTGGGCAAGGGAAGGGATATGGATGTCATCTATCTGGACTTCTGTAAGGCCTTTGACACGATCCCCCACAACATCCTTTTCTCTAAATTGGAGACACACAGATTTGATAGGTGGACTGTTCAGTGGATGAGGAATTGGTTGGATGGTTGCATCATGAGCCATCATTAACGGCTTCTTGTCCAGATGGAGATAAGTGATGAGTGGTGTCCCTCAGGGGTCCATATTGGTATTGGTACTGTTCAATATCTTTGATAATGACATAGGCAGTGGGATCAAATGCACCCTCAGCAGTTTTGTAGACAACACGAAGCTGAGTGGTGCAGTGGACATGCCTGAGGGATGGGATGCCATTCAGAGGGACCTGGACAAGCTCGAGAAGTGCATCCATGTGAACCTCATGAGGTTCAACAAGGCCAAGTGCAAGGTCCTGCACATGGGTCAGGGCAACCCCCAGTATCAATACAGGCTGGGGGATGAAGGGATTGAGAGCAGCCGTGCTGAGAAGGACTTGGGGGTACTGGTGGATGAAAAGCTGGAGATGAGCCGACAATGTGCACTCGCAGCCCAGAAAGCCAACCGTATCCTGGGCTGCATCAAAAGAAGTGTGGCCAGCAGGTCAAGGGATATGATTCTGCCCCTCTACTCTGCACTGGTTAGACCCCACCTGGAGTACTCTGTCCAGCTCTGGAGTACAAGACAGACATAGACCTGTTGGAGCAGATCCAGAGGAGGGCCACAAAAATGATTAGAGGGATCTTCTTCATCCTATGAAGAAAGGTTGAGAGAGTTGGGGTTGTTCATACTGGAGAAGAGAAGGCTTCGGTGAGACCTTATTGCAGCCTATCAGTACTTAAAGGAGGCTTATAGAAAGATGGGGATAAACTTTTTAACAGGGCCTATTTGCGACAGGACAAGGGGGAATGGTTTTAAACTAAAAGAGGGTAGATTTAGGAAGAAATTTTTTACAATAAGGGTGGTGAAACACTGGCACAGATTGCCCAGAGAGACGGTAGATGTTTCATGTCTGGAAACATTCAAGATCAGGCTGGATGGATCTCTGAGCAACCTGATCTAATTGAAGATGTCCCTGCTCATTGCAGGGGGGAGGTGGACTAGATGACCTTTAAAGGTCCTTTCCAACCCAAACTGTTCTATGATTCTGTGATAAATTATGGAGTGGCTGGAGGGAAAGGTCAGTTTATGTTGACTGCTTTTAAGTATCATTATCTTTTTGTGGGTTTAAGAGTGATTTATTTAAGAAGTGTCCACAGCAGGGGTTCAACAACATTGGCACAGCAGACCAGGATCTCTGCAGTGACCTCCTCTGAGTTACGGAGCAGCTGAAAAGGAATACTTTCATGTACAACTGCAAAAAGGGTGTAAGGAGAAGGTTCATCCTTAAGAGGAACCAAGGACACCTTGCAAATGCAGGAGACTGTAGAGACACTTAAATTGAGATTACAAGTAAGTCTACCTAAAGAGTGGGGAAAAGGCAATAGGTGGCGTTGAGCATGTGGTTTAAGTTGACACACTTACCAAGACTGAATCTTACAGAGAAAATTAGATTGAACAGAATGACACTTATGTACATTACAGTAAGTTTCCTTAGAGTGCTGCTGAGACTAAATTAACGATTTTCATGGACTCGATAGTTGAAGATCCCATGAGAGAAGAAGCAAAAGCCAGGTGGATGTGGTTCAAAATACTTAGCTGAATCTCTCTCTAGATTCAATATCCCTGCAGGACTGCAGAAGCCAAGAGATCTCTCCACAGTAGTGCTCAGCTTCAGAAAGGACAATTACTTGGACAACAAGGACTCCTGTAAGTAAGAATCTGGAAGGAATCACTAAGAGAGTTAAGTCATGGCAGATGGCACAGAGACTATTTAAGTTACTGCACTGAAGGCAGAGAGCAAACACATCCTGCTTACCAAGAAAGGCTTGAGAAAGGCCAAAAGGGAGCCCACATGGCTAAGCAGCAGGATACCACAGACTGCTGAGAACAAGAAGTCTTTCAGATAGCCGAAGATTTTTAAAGAAAATGTAAGGACTGTAAACTTCTTAAGACTAAATATAAATTTAAAAAAAAAATCCACAGCAAGGCAAGTCAAAACAATTGCAAGATAGAAAAAACCCAATTTGTTAACCAAAATAGTTGCAAGAAACATAAGAGTTAAGAAATTCCATTTCTACACTAACAACAGCAGGAAGTCTGGCAGAGAGTCTATAGTGCCAAAAGATAATCAAGGAAAACAGAAGCAGTTAGAAGAAGTTATAGGAACAAAATTGTCTTAACATTTTAATTCTGCTTTTGCTGTAGAAGAGCTTTGGTAGATTGTCACACATTAATTTTTCTCTATGGGGGGACTCATCTGAAGTCATGCTTTGTAAGTATGAAGTGATACAAAACAAAATGAAGAAAATATCAAGACCAGATGGCATACACCTAAGATTTTTAAAGGCATTCAGAGGCAAAATAGCCAAAATGATAACTGTGGTGTGAAATTCATTGCTTAAAAATATTTTCATAGTTTTTGAGATGTGAGGTTGCAAATATTTTGCCAATTTTAAAGTGAATTTGAGGGAGGTTGAAAGAAGAGTATAAACCATTAAGTCAGTACTGGGCAAATCAGTTGAAACTATAGTAATACTTTTTGTTTAAAGAACTAGAAGGTATTTAACAGTGTCAGTGTCACCAAACACTGCAGGAAACAACACAGCTGTCTAAGAGGAAACAGAGAAGAAAGAGGGCAGCTGGCTAAAAAGAAAATTTCTGCATTCATTAGAAAAATGGTAAAATATTGGAGGAAAGTGTGATTTTTTTGTGGTCAGTTTTTGCAGCGGAAAGAGAACACAAGTGAAGTTCCATGGGACATGTACTGAGATCCATGCTTCTCAAAATATTTGTGAACACGTGAATATGCTGGAAAAGGAGTGAACAGTTATTTGGTAAATTTGCTGATCATCCTAAATTATTACAGGTGTTAAATATGAGTGGCCTGAATGACTGGTTATTAAAATGGCAGATGAAATTCAGTGAAGATAAATGTAAATTGATCTATATGAAAGCCAATTTTTATTTCACATATTTCACTTAGCTTGATATTTAACAGTTTAAAAAAATATTTATTTCTATGAAAATGTCAGTCCTGTGCTTAGGATGTCACAAAACTACAAGTTTGCAGTTAAGAATTATTAGGAAAGCACCAGAGAAAATAAGTGAATATCATTGTATCAGTTGATAGATGTGTGGTAAGCCATGATATTTAACTTTTTTAATACTATGTGCAGTTCTGATCCTCATCTGGAAAAGCTTCAGAGAATGAATCACAAAGGTAGTCAAATGGTAGGATTAGATTCTGTCTGAGGAGTGACAGCAGGCAATGATTCTTCTGCTCAAAAGAGAGGTCTAAAAGGGAGGTACAATAGAAAGCGATAAAATCGTGAGTGGCATCAAGTATGCAGTGGTAGGGGACATCAAACAAAGCTAGCTGTTTGCAAGCTCAAAAACAACAAAAAAGTGTTATTTATTTTATCACTGGATTAAATATACTCTACTGATAAATGCAGTTGCATTGAAAGTTGTGAATGGAAACCATCTGAGTAATCTGAATGAGAAGCTTTATTTACTTCTGAGAGCCACGTTTTTATACCCTTACACCAAACCAATAGCAGTTGGGCATATGACAAACCTATTATTTACAGTTAAAGCTTTACTTAGGCACTTTATTTTGTTAGAGTTATTCACAATTAAAATGAATCTTACTAGAAGACCTAGTCAACAGAATTTAAAACTTTCAAAACTAGTTTTGAATGGCTAGACCACTCAAATGAACCAAGTGAACCAAAATCTGCATGTAATGTGGAATGTAACAGAATTTACTTGATTTGGCCTATTACTTGTTTCCATTTAAAGAGATTTTGCAATAGCAATGAATAGGTTGTGTAAAAATAACTGTACTATAAGATTTTTTTCATAGAGAAAAATGTTTTTTAAATGTTGTAGCTGGCAAAGTCTGTAAATAATTTCTATTCATTATAATTTAGTAAGTACAATATTAACTATTCTTGTGTGTATCACTGTTATAGTTGTGGTGCTATTGCTGAAATAAGACAATACAGTTGGTTTTAAAACTGTTATTCATCTATCTATTCTTAGAACAAATGCTTGCTTTTTTCCTAGTTCCTCTATAAGTCTATCTGCTTTCATATTGCTAACAGAGGCCTCTGGTTTGTTCATTCCTCTGTTTCCAAACTACAATCATAATCTGTGACATTATAAAACTAACTTAATTCATCTGTTGGGAATTTGTTGCCTGTTGATCATATGCCCAGTCCTTTTCTCTGAGAAGCAGATATTGCAGATTGGTCGTGTGTTAACAGACTTAGTTTAATGTAGCTTGGACTGATTTTATCTTATGGAAAAGTAATATTTGGTATTTGTGTGGAAAACCTAACTAAAGGTACTGTCTTTGCTGTAGGCTGTTTAAACAGACTTTTCTAAGAAAAAGCTAATTTAGAATATCTTGGGAATGGATGAGAAGTGTTTCCATATACCTCGTTATGGCATTGTTCTATTTGAACTAACGATGTAATGTTTTGAGTGGAATGAATTGGACTGAATGAAATCACCACTATATAACTAATCTGTTTCTAGTTTGCAAAATTCTTACTTTTCTGACAGTGTAGAGGATCTTAGCTTACATTAAAACGAGGTTCTAATTAAGATTTAAAATTTCTTCATCTTTTTTTATTGTATGCAGAGAGAAGAGTAAACAAAGAATGATAAAATATAGAGTGGCAAAAGGGAGATCTTTATGAAAGTAAAAAGAAAAGAAAAAAAATAGGAAAATTCCTTTTGTTTTGGAAAGATGCAGTCACAAATGAACTGAAAATGCATTGTAAGACCCATAGCTAAAAGAATGAAATTGTGTCATGGAGAAAAGTAACAGGAAATGTCACACTGAATTTTAAGTTCCTGAAACAGAGACCTGCAAAATGTGAATTAATAAATGGTAAAACATAAAACATATATCACTCTGCCTTCAAACTTTCAAACTTCTGCAGTTAGGGAAGAGACTCCAAGGAATGATAAAAAGGCTGGTTAGAAGAGATTTCTGGACATAATCTGTTCCAGTTTCCCTTTGGAGGTGATCAGCCAAACCTTTGTCTTCATAACCTTCTCTGATGGTGTGTCCACCCTTTCTATGGATATCCTGGTGTAGTGCGGCACTGTGAAGAAATTTTTCCATGTATACTACCTAATCTGCCCATCTCGCACTTCAAGGCCACTGTCCCTTGTATAATCCCTTTTATATTGTCTGCTACTGCTGCAAAGGTTTCGCTCTGCTATTTTTTGCAACTGTATTTTAAGTATAGCCATTAGCTTTAACTTTGCCGGACTAAAACCAGCTCAGCTCACTCAACCTCTCCATGTCAGTCATATGCTTTAGGCCCCTTGTAGTCCTCTGCTGAGCATTCTGCAAAGTTCATCTAGCTCAGGGCAAGAACATGTTGTTGGCCTTGTGGTCAACCATCACTCTCAGGTCTTTTCAGTCTGGCTGCTGCTCAGCTAGTCAGTCCCCATCAGCCACAGCTATTCCACCCCAGGTGCAGAGCTTGGCCCTTCTGCCTGTTAAACTTCATGAGGCTTCTCTGAGTGCAATCCATAAATTTCCCAGGATCCTGCTGGCTGGAATTTTTGCCATTCATTATGTCAGTCACTCATCTTAACAAAACATCATCCAGGAATCTGTCGAGTTTGCATTTTGTGTCATCATCCAGGTCCTTGATGAAGGGACACCAGTAGTGATCCCATGTGTCATCATGGAAGTCATTAAGGCTGGTAGAGCATGATTTGCCATTGGTAAATCTCTGTGTATTGTTCCTGATGATTGCCTTGTCTTCCATGTGTTTGGAAATGAATTCCAAATGAATGCCATCTGTGATCTTTCCAGTTCCTAAAGTGGGTTTAGAGTTCCCCTGATCTCCCTTCCGTCTTAAGATGAACATAATGTTTGCCTTTTTCCGGTTGTTGAGGACCTTTCTTGATTACTGTGATTTTAATAGATGATAGTAAACTTGTGCTCACTTCAGCCGGCTCCTTCAACACCTTCAGGTGAATTTGATCTGGTATCCTCTACGTGACTTGAGTAAGTCCAACTTCTTTAAGTTGTCCCTAACCTGTTAATCTCCTATCTGCCTCCTTCCAAAACCAGGCTGATACGTGCAGAAGTTAATAAGTAGTCTTTGCCTGCAAAGCCTGAGGTGAAAAAGGCATTAAATAATTCATCTTTTTCCATATCTGTCAGTCAATTGTCTCTCCTATTCAGCAGCATTTATTTTCTGAGAACTTCCTCCTGATACTAGCATACTTGTAAGAACCCTTCTTTTTACTTTTTATGTCCCTAACTAGTTTTAGCTCTAATCAGGTTTTGGTCTTCATGATTTTTATCCTTAGCAGCATGACCAATGCTTTTATAGTTTTCCTTTGTTTCCTGTCCTTGTTTTCACTTGCTGTATGATTTCTTCTAGCATTTCATTAAGAAATTCTCTGTCGAGCCATTCTGGCCTTTTGGGTTTAAATTCCTGGTCTTCCTGCATGAAGAAGTGATTTGCTCCTGAACTCCATCTAAGTTTTGTTTAAAAGTCAGCTAGCTATTCTGGGTGCCCCTTGTAGGAGATTCCAAGGGGATTACCCCAGCAATATTCTAAATAAGCCAAAATCTGCTGTCCTGAAGTCTAGAGTCCAGGTCCACGGCTTACCTTGTCAGCCTTTCTCCAAATTTTGATCTCAGTTGTCTCCCGGTCACTGCAACCCAAACTGTGATCACATTCATAACCATTTCTTCCTGGTTGAGTCCCAGGTCAAGTAGAGTATTTCCCTGGCTGGCCCCTCTAATGTTTGCATTAGAAAATCATGAGCAATGCACTCTAGACACTTCTAGGGTGACTTTCAGAATTGTAATGCCTGTTCAGCAGATGTCCAGATGGTCAAAATCCTCCATATGGAGCCATGGCTGTGGTCAGGGGATTCCTGCTAATCGTCTGTAGACAGCCTCAGAGGCGTCATATTAGTCAGGTGGGCTTTAACAGACCACCATCACAACATCATCAGTGTTGCATCCTCTTTGACCTAGTCCTGGAAAGTCTCCACAGACAGCTCCTTGGTTTCATACCAGGTTTCTGCTCAGTCAAGGATCTTCTTTACATAACACATCTCTTCTTCTTTACTGCCTATCTTCCCTCAGCAGTGTTTAACCATGTACTTTGTGAAGACAACCAGTTCAGTCCACTGGAACTAGCAGCCCTGTGGAACTGAAGAAGAAAAGAAGTAATTGCCAAATGGCATGAAGACCTGTTCAAGCTGGATATAAGGAGAAAGCTTAGGACAGAAGAGCACTGGAATATGTCTCACGATCTTCATCTTTAGAGGTCTTGAAGCTTATAGTAATCTGACAGGAAAGATTTACGCATGGTTGTTCAAGCACAGAGGCAGAAGAGTGACCTAGACAACCTTTCTATAAATGGGAGACAAGCTGTCAAATGGGATACGAGGCTGGGAATTTGAATATTACTAACTTAGTGATCAGCTGGGAGCTAGTAACATGGTAAAAGATGGTGGGTGAGAGCCCAAGAGTAAATGTGAAAGTTACATTTTGATGTACTTGTCAGGGTTTCAGACAGCTGTGTCATGCTCATTACGGCACACATGAATATTACCAAAGAGTCTACCTCACATGGCAGGATGACTCAAGCAGAAAATATTTGCTTGTCAGATTTTATAAAATATATAGAAGTTATAATCAAAACACTGTAGAAAAGCTTAAAAGAATGTGAAATTTGCAAATGTTGAGTATTGCCTGTTCTGCTGAATGAAGATTTGGGACCAAAATAGTCTGTCATGCAGGCAAGCACAGAACCCCTTTGAACACATTATCTGAATTTGCTTTTAATTCATTTGTGCTCAGCCCATATGCATATGAAAGTAGATAATTATCTATGTGGACAAAATCATCATGAAGGGCAGAAAAAAATTAAATTGCTTCGGACTTGCTTATCACTTTCACTTAATCTGGATACCTAGCAGGGTGAGAATATATATGTCCTGCCACAGACATAAAGATAATTTGTTCTCACTTTAATTCTACTTTTTGTTGACAGCATAATGCAAAAGGATTTATTTAAATGAAAATAAGACCTTCTCTCCTCACCACTATTGTTTCATCCTAATCAACAGCAAATTGAGTAATTAATGTCTGTTTGGCTACTTTGTAGGATAGCTCCTGAATTAAAGAAGAACCGGGATCATTGATTCCTGTGAGGATCTCAGTGAGATGTGAGTGGGAAAAGCTGAGAACAAATAATGTTTCTTTCCCATTGTTTGAGATGTATTATGTAAGAACTAGAATTATCTTCCGGATATACACCCTTCAGCTGGCACGAAGCATGAGGAGATGGGAAGCTGATTTATATTAGACATTTAACATTAAGTTAACTGAAGCTACATAAGATGAATTCTTCTTTGTTCAAAAAGATCACTGAAATAAGTTTTAACCAATGATTCATGGTCATGTTTAAAAATAATTTAGTAATTTACAGACAGATTCTCTGAGCATAAACAGCAAAGGTAACAGATAAGCTGGCTTTTACCAGGAATTTTGTAAGACATAGTGGAAAAAATAATTTATTGCTATGGCCTTGTCATATTTGCTATAATTAGAAACCAGCCTGATGCTAAAAAGAAAAAGTTTACTTTACCCAGATTAATAGAAGATAACAACTTCATATCTTCTCATATTCATTAGATTCCAACAAAATCTACTTGCCTGCATTAATATTTAATAGGTATTCCTTCTAGAAGCTTCCCTAGCAATTAGTATATTTTTCTTTTGAGGAGGGTCATATTGACAAAACAGAGATAGAGACAGATATATTTCCTCAGAATATGTAATTTAAGTGTGAACATTTCTAAGCAAAAAGGTGTCACCAAAATCTTTTCAGAGCCCTATTAGTATCAAATAAGCATTGGTATAATCCTTGGGGGATGATATTTTAATTTTGATTCAAACAGGAAATGCAATTTAATGATGTCTTTAAGGACAGAAAGATTGGGGCTCCAGGCAGAAACATAAAGAACATAAGGAGTTTCAAATGCATGAACTGCAGAGGTAATACATTCTATTTTTGTACCCTCTGGACTTATGTCTTTGATAAAAATGTACTTATTACATAGATGTAGAATGCTAAAGACTATAGACACCACCTGCTGTTCTCCTGCTGTGTGTTCATGTACTACTTTGTCTTCATAGAAATAATCAGTTTATGAGGGAATGTCTTTTTTTATTATTATTATTATTATTATCAGTTTTGAAATTTTACCTATTAGGGATTTAAATATTATGATTTTTTAAACCACTATTTATTCTGATATCTGAAATCTCCTTTAATTCTCTGGTATAAATATATTGAAAGTGTTTTATTTTGCTTAAGTTCTCAAGTCAAAGAACACTTGGACCAGCTAAAGTGAGTGGCCAGCTTTACCCACGTAAATTCTTGTCTATTGTTTTTGGTTTGGTATTAATCAGATCTCAGGTTCTTTTTTGGATTTATCCTTTTTTTGTTTGTTTGTTTAATTTTCTTTTTTAAACCAAAATAAGCTTTATTTGCTCAACTATTTTGAATCATCTACTTCCCCATTAAGAGCTGGCCACCAAGATAGCATCATGCCAGTTTTTGTTATAGTGGTATTTAATCTTTTTATATAGATGTATATTTATACGAACTTATTTTATGCTAGAGTAGAAGTTGCACAAAAATGCAATTCTAATGTTTGAAATTTTTAGATAATACATTATTTAGAGCCACAAAGATTGCAGGGACAGAGCTTGCATGTTTAGATACTGTTTTTGGTTTTGGATGAAGCACTTTTGACATTTATCTTTATTGTCAACCTGCCAAGGGCAATTCATTTTGTTCAATAGTTTGCTGAAGAATGGAATGACAACAAGTATTGGAATCAAGTATTAGACGTGATACATACTGCAGTAAGGAGTATTCCTTAGGCAACATTAATGAATCAATGATGTTGTAGAGTACAAAATATAGGATGACTTTCCTTTAGAATATATAACAAATTTTTTTTTGTCCATTTCCAATATCCAATCTAGAAATGATGCTAAGTGTGTTCATTGAGCCTTCATGAGACTGTAGTTCCAGAAATAAATACATCTCAGAGAGTGCTTGTATATAAATCGTGATCATCTGAAGACAGAATATGCTCAGTATCAGTTAGAACTGAGAATCTCAGTGTAACTGTGAAGCACTGAATCCTTGGATATTTACTCCTTGGAAACCATATTAGTTATAAGGATGCTTTTTGGAGGAATGTGGTTAGTGAGCTAATGACATATGCAATCCACTCAGAAAGAGGCATTTTTTAGCACTGCTAAAGCACTGCTAAAATGTTGTAAGTGGCAAATGAAATAAACATGATCTTTTTTTTTAACACATAAAGAAAATTTTACTTTCACTGTAATTGACAAAATGCTAGACTCATGTAAGTACTGTAACATCCTTTAAAGCAAGCAGAGGGACTGAAAACTTAATTGCTTGACTGGCCTTTACTCAATTTTTTGTTCCCCCAGATCAGTGTTCTGCTGCTTGGAAGTCTGTGCTATTATATACTAGTGAATAGCTATCATAATAGGTCCCTATTTTACTGACTGCCTGAGGATCTGACAGAATGAATAGTGTCTGCTGAATTAGACTAGAGTTTCTTAGAAGATGCCCCCCCCCTTTTTTTTCCCTCACAGACTCTCGCAACCCTAGTTTCTAAACTGTGTCCAAAGGTCTCCCCTGAGCCTTCAAAAAGCCCAGGAGAATAATGGCAGCTAAGTCTCAAAGTACCAGCACACTGCTTCTTAGATCCTTCACTAAAACTATCATTTATTTGTGTCTTCCCAAAAGAAAAGTTCTTTCAGAGCTTCTGAGAAGTAACTGCAAAACATCTGGTTTAAGTCCACTGCAAGTGCACTAGTTTTCATCTTACACTTTGTAAGGAATGATCCTTTGGAGTACCTGCCTCATACAATATTGCTGTTGCTACAGGCACGTCACTAGTACTCATTTCATCTCCTGCAGAGACAATGTGGGTGATATTCACAGAATGTTCTGATGCTATTAAAAGTATAAAAGAAGAAAGAAAGGGAAAAAAAAAACCAAACAAAAAACAAAACAGAAAGTGAAAAGCAGAGAGCCTCTATATGGACAAATATTGTGCCCTTAACAATTAAACGTGACCCTAACATAATTCCTGCCGCATCTGGACTAAAACTGGAGACTGAATGTGTTTGCAAGCATCATAGTTTCATGCATTTTGAAGATAAATAATCAGTCCAGAAAGGGTAACTTTCTGTTAGCTAGTAATTATGCATACAGAAAGGACATGTCATGAATAGCACTTTCAGTAACATTTCAGAGGCTAATAGAAGTTCAAATATGCAAATAGACCTCCTATTCCATATATAAAAGATTCCTGTACCTCTAAATCCACTCCAGTTTGTCCAGAGCATGTTTTCCTATGTCTCACACACCAGAATCCAAGAACCTAAGGGAAACCCATGAATCATTTGGGAGAAACAAATCTCTAGGCAAAGGTGAATTATTTAACAGTATTTCAGAATGATAAATATGAGGACATTATTGAAAATGACATATATAGTAACTAAGGTCTTCCACAGACATAGAAAGAAACCCTTCTGGTTGAGTCTGAGAAATAATATATATCTTAATGGATGAATGCAGGATATGGAAGGTGGCTGTTTTAGGATGGAACCACAGAAGCCAGAATACACAATGAGGTGCAATCTAACAGAAATACTCCACTCAGGAGCATGCCATGTAGGGGTGACAGTATATGAACTCCAAGTACATATGGAGTTTTGATTGCTGCTGTTTTGACTCCAAGGTATCTCCCTATGGTTAAGTATCTTCTTGCTTCTCTTGTAATTCTTTTCAGGCTGATTCCTTCTCCATGTCTGAAGTCTCTAATTCCTTCCTTACTGTTTAATAAAGCTGATGTTTATTCTGCTAGTTAACATGTTCATTTTTGTGTATTCAATCCACATACACACTATTTATGCTCACATTCTTCTCTTAACAGATGAGGTAGTGTTATCCAGATTATTTGCCAAGGGTGGGCCCTGCAGGTACCCTTACAATATCCTGGTGGAAGGAGTGTTGCCAATGCCCAAACATTTTACTGAAAATACAGACACTTTCTTGAAGATTCCTTTCTTGTAAGAACTAAGCAGAGAATATTTCTTGCAAAGAAAATACACAACTTCAATGGCTATGTCCAGGATGTAGAAAACTTGATTTCAACTTTTTTCCTTGCATTCTGGGAAAAGTGACCAGGCAGCAGGGAGTTGTTTATTTTTCAGGAGATGGGAGATCTTTGACACAGCTTCACTTTTGTGGTGGGTTGACCCTGGCTAGATGCCAGGAGCCCACCAAAGCCACTCTATCACTCCTCTCCTCAGCTGGACAGGGGAGAGAAAATATAACGAAAGCCTTGTGGGTTGAGTTAAGAACAGGGAGACATCATTCATTGATTTTTATTATGGGCAAAACGGACTCGTCTTGGGGAAAATTAATTTAATTTATTGCCAAACAAATCAGGGTAGGGTAATGAGAACATAAAAACAAATCTAAACCCACCTTCCCCCCACTCCTTCTTTCTTCCTGGCCTTAACTTTACCCCCAAATTCTCTACCTCCTCCTCCCCAGCAGCGCAGGGGAATAGGGAATGGGGGTTGTGGTCAGTGCATCACACATTGTCTTTGCCACTCCTTCCTCCCCAGGGGGAGGACTCATCTTCCTCTGCTCCAGCATGGGGTCCCTCCCATGGAAGACAGTCATCCACGAACTTCTCCAACATGGGTCCTTCCCACGGGCTGCAGTTCTTTACAAACTCCTCCAGCGTGGGTCCCTTCCACGGGCTGCAGTCCTTCAGGAACAGACTGCTCCAGCGTGGGTCCCCCATGGGGTCACAAGTCCTGCCAGAAAACCTGCTCCAGCCTGGGCTCCTCTCCCCACGGGGCCACATGTCCTGCCACGAGCCTGCTCCAATGTGGGCTCTCCACGGGGTCACAGCCTCCTTTGGGGCACATCCACCTGCTCTGGCATGGGCCCGNCTATCACTCCTCTCCTCAGCTGGACAGGGGAGAGAAAATATAACGAAAGCCTTGTGGGTTGAGTTAAGAACAGGGAGACATCATTCATTGATTTTTATTATGGGCAAAACGGACTCGTCTTGGGGAAAATTAATTTAATTTATTGCCAAACAAATCAGGGTAGGGTAATGAGAACATAAAAACAAATCTAAACCCACCTTCCCCCCACTCCTTCTTTCTTCCTGGCCTTAACTTTACCCCCAAATTCTCTACCTCCTCCTCCCCAGCAGCGCAGGGGAATAGGGAATGGGGGTTGTGGTCAGTGCATCACACATTGTCTTTGCCACTCCTTCCTCCCCAGGGGGAGGACTCATCTTCCTCTGCTCCAGCATGGGGTCCCTCCCATGGAAGACAGTCATCCACGAACTTCTCCAACATGGGTCCTTCCCACGGGCTGCAGTTCTTTACAAACTCCTCCAGCGTGGGTCCCTTCCACGGGCTGCAGTCCTTCAGGAACAGACTGCTCCAGCGTGGGTCCCCCATGGGGTCACAAGTCCTGCCAGAAAACCTGCTCCAGCCTGGGCTCCTCTCCCCACGGGGCCACATGTCCTGCCACGAGCCTGCTCCAATGTGGGCTCTCCACGGGGTCACAGCCTCCTTTGGGGCACATCCACCTGCTCTGGCATGGGCCCGTCCATGGCCTGCAGGTGGATATCTGCCCCACCGTGGACCTCCATGGGCTGCAGGGGGACAGCCTGTCTCACCATGGTCTTCATCACGGGCTGCAGGGGAATCTCTGCTCTGGCACCTGGAACACCTCCTCCCCCTCCTTCTTCACCGACCTTGGTGTCTGCAGGGCTGTTTCTCTCACATATTCCCACTCTTCTCTCCAGCTGCAGTTGCTAATTTTGTGCAGTTTTTTTTTCCCTTCTTAACTATGTTATCTCAGAAGTGCTACCACTGTCGCTGATGGGCTCAGCCTTGGTCAGTGGCGAGTCCGTCTTGGAGCCAGCTGGCACTGGCTTTATTGGACCTGGGGGAAGCTTCTAGCAGCTTCTCACAGAAGCCACCCCTGTAGCCCCCCCTGTACCAAAACCTTGCCATGCAAACCCAATACAACTTTGTACAAAACAAATCTTTATGAAAGAAAAAGAGATTGCATAAAATTTGCTGCCCAGTGACACCTGCTCTCAAGAGGCAGACTTTTATACTAAACAGTCCTTTGGGTATGTCTAGTGCAATAAATTCTGGCTACATTTGTGAACCATGGTCATTATTTATATTACAGCAGTCTGCTTTCCTGATGAAAATAGTCTACTCATAAAACATTTGTACCTATGTATCATACATAGCTGCAATGAGCTGGGTATTATAAGCACCTGGCAGTAGAATGGGCTGACTGTCCAGAATATGGGAGTCTCAAAAAATACGTGCAAATAACTGTCTGCTTCCCTTGGTCCAACTTCACCTATTGAAATAAGTACTCTAAGTGATAATTATGAAAGCTTGGTACCGTCACTAAACATTCTCTGAGTAAAGTGTGAGTTTTATTTTAGTTTGGGGTAACCTTGTTGAGTGGGTCAGTTTGCTAACAGCCTTCATTTAGGGCAGATCTAAAAGAAAAAATGTCTAAAATGAAGCCAAATATGAAAATGTTCATGGTTTCAAATACTCTGGATATAAAGACTTTGACTCCATGCACACAGGTGTATACATAGAAGAAACTAATTGCAAGAGCAGTAACAGCATCTGGGAACAGAATAGCAAGACTGCCTTAGACAGCACTGATGTATGGCCAAGTGGGAAAAGTAATTAATTTAATAAATTTCATTTAGAATGCTAATGAAGAGGCAGGAGGGGAAGGCAAGCCTGTTTGCACAAATAGAACTTTTCTTGCATCTTAGTTCCACCAGAAAAAAACCCTGATGGCACCATCACATTTATTTCTTATTGAAAAGCTCTTTGAGATCCCAGTGTTTGTTTACAGGCTTGGGTTCTTTTTCTAACTGAATAGTTATTGTTGAGTTTAGTTTGGTATTGGGCCTAAAGACAGACATTTCATTTCACAGTGTATGTACCATATAGGAACTAGACTGCTGATTTCAACTCAATAGGACTATATATATACTGAAGGCAAAATATATTTAATTTTATTTATGAAGATGGCTGTGCCATTATTGTTTGGAAATAAATCAGTACTAATTGCTTTCTCATATTCAGCTTTCCTACAATGATAGCTTTCCTACAATGATTTATTATTCTAAAGCTGTATTTTTACATGCCAAATGAGAGAGAGGAGTATCAGAGGAATAGTAATCAGCATCACTGATTTTGTAAGACACTTGCACTGGTCACTACTATTTTCTTAACCTGCAAAAAAACCCACCAACAACATTTTAAACCATCCTGCAACACAGGAGATGGCTATTCAGGAAATACTGACTCCATCTGTAATAATTATAGAAGTTCAAATAAGATAAACTCTGAATCTCAGGTACCTAGATACAAAAAGAGGATGAGGAAATACTACGTCAAAGAAAAACCCTTCTGGATTTAGCTCTGTTGTATTTATACCATTGACTGTTCCTTTACTTCATTCTTTAAAAAGTGCTCAATATTTTATCACAGCTATAAAGGTAATTTGACTTCAGCTGTTCCAAACACACACAAAAGCCTTCCAGCAATATAGCACCACTAAGTAGCATGTCACTCTATATGTATCATCTTCAAGAAACCATATACTTATGGATTTACAGGTAACAGTTTAAACTTGATGGAACCCTGTACTCTGGTTTGCTGAACATCAGGCCTTTGATGTAAATAAGAACAAATTCTCACCGATCCAGAGCTTATTGTCGGTCTACCATCAAAATAACTTCATTATTATCAAGATATTATTATCAAATTATCAAGATTAATTTTATTAAGTCATATTGGAATGTGGATTAAAATACTGAGATCCTTTTCTGGTGTAGGTCTTGATAAGTGTAAAGAACACAATTGTTGCTATTGGTTATTTTGCAAATTCACTTTATTGTAAGAATTTGGAATTTTTGCATATTTACAAATAACCTGCCAAGAAGATAATTCTTTTCCTCCATTCCGTTTGATTCTATCTAATCAGTTCCTTGTAAGGAAAAGCCTTCTATTTTTCCAGGTCCTCTTGGGTAAAAGATGTCTCCAAAGTAATAAAATTTGAGCACTGGGTTATTGCTGGACTTTACTGAGTGAAAAGCATTTAGTCAAGAATGCATTTTACTCAGCTTCATCGAGATAGCAGCTACATACCAGCTGCAGAGTTACAGCATGTACTGTACCTACTACGAATTTGGGCATATGAGTCAGGTTGGGAATTTAGTTTACAGCCTATGTAGAAATGAGTTCTTGTCTGTCTGTCCACTTGAATGAATGTTGGCTACCTTGTGAATCTGTTTTTGACTCTGAAAGACTTTCAGAGTCACCCCCTGATTTTGCCTTTTTTAAAACTAACATATCCTGGCAGTAACATACAGCAAGAAAACCATGTCTAGGTTGAGCATGAGAGAAAAGAACATTTGCTTTTCTTGATCAGTAACATTTCCACTGTCATTGGGAGATTTGGAAGCAGGAGTCACTCCACTAGAGCCCCAAATAATGCACCAATGTCTTGATGAGGACATTCATGTTCTATTTTGCCAAATTGTTGCAAGTGTCTTCAACAACTCTCAACAGCGTAAATCCCAGATAGGTATTTTTCTTGCTGTCCATAGGAATCAAAAAGACTGTAATCAAAATGCGTTATTGACCTGAATGTCAGTGATATTTTGATGACTGTGATACCAAAGCCTCTTACACCTATACTGAAGAAAGTAGGTAAGAAAAGACTGCTACAGACAAGAATCTGTACTGACTACCTGCAAGCCACAGGCAACTATTAACAAAGAGCTCTAAAAGGCTTATGCACCTCTTGTCTCAATCAAATGGATGCCTTACAGGTTGCTTAAAGGGTGTTTTTCTTTTTTTTTTTTTCTATTTTTTTCCTCTTTTTTTTTTTTTATGTAGTGTTTTTAAGCAGTCTGACTGTGCCGTTAATACTGAAATTATATTGTGTGTGCAGTTACAAGGTATTTCTTAAATGCACTACTCCACTAACCTAGGACATCATCATTTTTCTGTTAAAAAGTGTATATTTCATGTTAAAAACCCATTATGCTCTTATGTAAATCTTTTTGTGTAATAACAATGGTTATCTTTTCTTTGGCTTCGAGCCATTAATTTCTCTAACAGATTATTAATAGAACTGCAAAGTCATCTTCCTCTACAGAGAAAAAAATTGAAAGTATAATGTATTGGTGACTTTGCAGTAAGTGTACAATGGAGCTATAATAAAATCTGTCATCTCAGTCTGCAGCCAAGATACTTTGTACTACCACTGTAATAAGAAAAGAGGCAGAGACAGTTGCTATGGTGTGAGAGCATGAAAATCAGCCTGTGTTTTCAGACAGTGTACTGTTTTTGAAATATCATCTCAAAGAAGTGATCCATAGAGTATTTTCTGGTAGTTTGTGCAATGTTATCTCATTATAAGATGCTGGCATGCTTCCTGGATTTCAGCTGCTGAACTACATTTTAAGATAGCTTAAGCAACCTAGAATACTGGCCTTTTCATGTTAAAAATTGCTTAGCCATTTTGAAGATGCAAATAGGAAAAGGAGTGTCCATCAAGTATTCTCCCTTTTTGGATCTGAACTGTCAAAAAAAGCCTTTGCAGTTCACCATTACCATATTTAGAGTACATGAACTTTTTCCTTCTTATTTAAAAAAAAAATGTTCAGCACATCCATTTTGGTGTGTTCTTTATGAAATGGTGTATTCCACCACAATGAAAGTGTTTATAATGCTTCTTTTCTCCCTGAGTACAGAAGCTTCAGAAGACGTTATTGGCAAAATGCTTAAAGAAATAAATCACCCAGTTCACTATGTAATAGCCATCAGACTTGTTAAAAGGATGAATGATTCATCCCAATACACACCATTTCTGTCAGGTTATGAGTATGCTTTGGAAAGAATTCTTATTAACTTCTAATTCTGCAGTTGTTATATTAGAAGTTTTCCCAGATACAGCATCAATTATTATTCTTGGAAGCAAGGAACTTCTCCACCCCAATTTTAGCTCTGCTAGTGATTGCGCCATTTATTTTGAATGTCCACATGAAGCGTCTTAGCTGGCAGTATATAATATGACTGCAGCTTTTTAGCCTTTTGGCCACTGACCACTGATCACAGTTTATTTTCAGTCCAAACAGTTTTGTTTCTTTGGATTCTATTGACACTATGTCTCCTGGAGTAATGTTCATCCCAAAGCTTGAGTACCTGTAGAATGCAATTATTCCTTATGGCAAGGAGTTGGAACACTGCACCTAAACTCAGTTTCCCCAATGTTCTGGTGCTTTCAGGCCAGGGCAAAGTACAACTTCATTCACTTACAAGGAGACTAAAACAAAATGTTGGAAGTTAGCCATTTCGGTTCTTTCTGTTAAAATAGTGAATGAACCTCATAAAGATACCATGGGTTTTAGAATAATGTTAAAGGCTAGAGAGAGAATTTGTTTTCATTTCTTATTTATTAGCAAGTGTATTTCAGTGAAGACTATTGCTTTTGAGACTATTCTACATCTTACTACAACCTAAAACATATCATTCTGGAATTTAATGTTTAGCAGGAATGAAGTAAAAACAATGCCATTGTATCTGTCTTGTTTTAGGACCAAGCATATTGCCTGTAAATCAATAAAATGAGGCTAGTCATCCTATTGAGAGCTCTGAATAGCTCTCTTATTGCACTAGATGATATGTGATGTGCCAGGAGGGGAAGGGATGTGGCATAGGGAGGAAGAGGGCATAGGAAAGAGAAGCTTGGCTTCCAGATGTTGTCACAGTGGATCAGGTCCTGACTTTGTAATCAAATGCCCTTCATTCCCATTATTTTTATGCTTTTCAGCAAACCCAGCAGAACAGGCATTAGTTCAGATTATTTTACTTATGTTTGATGTTTTTAATCCAGATGTGTTTATTTCAGGTTTTGAGTTGTTTTCAATGTAGCAGCTAGCTATGACAGCTTAGATAAAATCCAAACCATCTGTTAAATCTCTGCATAAACCACCATAGATTAAAAAGCAACTAGCAGTAATTCAGAAAAATACAGGTTGGGCCCTCTAAATGACATGATAATTTGTGTAGGTTTAAGAGAGTATAGTTTTTAGGTTTTTATTGAAACCTTGAGAGAAAAACACACATATTGTTCTTATTCTTCACCTGCTGTTTAAAGTCTGTCTCCACTGAATCTGTTTTCACATACAGATTCTATGATTCCACAGGTTATTTTACTTTAGTTGAACTTTATGCTCTCCATTTGGTTTCCTGCCTAGTTCTCTGAGGAAACAAGGCCTATGAAATTAAGTTATCTGCCTCCATGTCTCAGTTCTTGAATTCTTGGCCACCATTAGCCAAATCGGACACAAGGCAAGGATCTCAAAGATGTGAAGTTTCCAAGGCTCATAAAGAGGGAAATGTGACATTTGTGTCGCTGCCAAAAAGTATAGCTTAGCTCAGTCCTGGGGCGCAGCTGAGACACAGTGCATGCTGCAGCCACCTTGCCAGGCAGGTAGGGAAAGAGGTTGGAGTAAGGAGAAAAAGGACAGGCATCCTGTGGAAACTACTCATTACTGGTTTCTCTACCTAGGAATCAACCTCCTTCCTAACTTCCCAAATTTTGAAGTCTGCAGTGTGACTATGGCTCAAACAGTGCATCCATCCCAAAGGAAATTAAGCTGGCAGGGTATCAGTATGTTTTTGTCAATACAAATTAACCTATGCCACATTTTTTAATTAATTTAATTTAATTAATTAAATTAATTAATTACAGTATCCAGCCTCTTTTTATTTACTGAAGTCACTACAGTTTGAACATTAACATAAGCAGAGAAAATCCTGGCATGTAAGTCAAATTCTTTTGTCCCATAAGCAAGCAAACCAGCTGCCAAAATTGTATGATGCTAACGTACACTTTTTAAACTTCCATATCAAAACACTGCAGTGCTCAGGTGGAAATGACGGCAGACTTGAGTCTTCAGTTAGAACATCCTTACCAGCCCTATTTCATTACTTATTTCTATTCTTTTAGCCAAGTTGCATAAAATCAGTTCACATAAAAATAATAATAAAATATATTTAAGTTTCATATGATTTATTCTATGGAAATACCATAAGAAAAAGCCTAGGTGGGTACAAAACAGGAAGGGGAATGAGGACTGGAAGTTATTTATATGGTAATGTTGCTTTATCTGAAGTATATTTTAGTGTAATGAGCATTTGTAAACAGTGACCTGAGATCAGTACAGAGATATCGAATTATACAAAGGATCATGCCCCAAATTATCCTAAATTATACTTGGAGTAGCACTGAGGACCACAGAGATAAACTGATAGGTTTTTGTGTAACTTAGGGCACAATTTAATTTATTTTTCTCTGGCAGGACTATTCATTATAAACACAATTTTTCATAAACCATGTTGGACTTGCAGGCTACATTTCTTTGATAGATAGATATCTAATCCTGAAGAAAATGGGCTATATTCTCTGAATTACAACTGAGCTACAGTAGTGCACCAAAATAAAACATACTACATTCTGCAAGAGCTTTTCACACTATAAGTGACAGCAATTTATGAGGCATAAAAAAAAGCATTCTGACCAAACAAACAGGGTCACAGCCCCTAGATTTTGAGTAGCAACAAATGCAAGATTCAGGGTTACAGCTAACACCGTTAGCTCCAAAGGAGGAGAGAAAAAGGAAGATGATGAATGCTGTCTTGTCACATCTTTATGCTGTATTAGACATTTGAAGGCATTTAATCACAATTTTGCAATACCAATGCATTGAGGAACCCTTTGCCATCTCAAAGTCTTTGCAGCTCTAGGAAACTCTGTCAGATATCAGAAATGTTTCCCAGATGTTGAAGTCAGAGTGTCACAGGTTTGTATCAAATTAGATGCCAACAGTGTCCTAGAGGAAACTTGTGCCTGAGTTAATCTGCTGCCAAAACTAAGTTTAACTGAAAATCCTTTGATCAATGTTATTGAACTAACCTAGCATCTGAAATGAACCCTTTATATCTTTCAGTGGTCTGTGAGAACATAAAATTGTGCAGCATGAAATAAAAGTGCCAGAAGAAAACTGTACATTGTAAAATGTCTCTTCCAGCAGTACAAGTAGTACAATATAAACACAGAAGTGCATTTGTCCACAGTGTTAAACAGAGAGTTTGGCCTCTCAAAATGCAGTTGAGCTTCAGCTTACTGAAGGCTTTAGCCTGTCCTGTACAGCCACACCTGGCAAGTCTGTACATATCAGTATCCGCAAGGAATGCTGTTGCCTTAGGAGGCCAACATGATGCTGTTTTTCAAATGAGTGACACAACCTGTTACATAGGTAATTTATGTCTTCTGTCATGACTGATATCTGCATCAGTTTACCTCAGTAAGAGTGGTGGAAAAATGGAAAAAATTCCTCTGGCTCCTTAAAAGATGAGGGCTCTTTACCATAAACGTGGATTAATTTGATCAATGGGAAGGCATCATGATGACAATGGTAAATTTGTGTGATGACAGAAAGGGGAATATCAGTTTTATTTTAATGAACATGATACCTGCTTCTGTGTGCATATTCATTTTGGTGGGTTATTTGCTACTCAGATAGTCATTAAAAGAGATATACAGGCAAGGGATGGTAAAAAGGAGATTCAGCTTAACTGAGCAGAAATGGGTAAATTGCAATTTGGCTACAGGACAGGTAAAAATGGATTTTTTTTTCCCCCGTTTTTAAATCTAGGATCTAAGTTAGACCATTACAAGTCCTCTAACATAGAATACAGGAGGAAGATTTATGAAGCCTAGAGAAACTGACAACACAATGTCAGTGAAGACTCGTGTGGGGTATGGACTTCATCTGTCCTAACTGTAGCCTGAAAAGTACATGGCAACATAAAGCAGAAGCACTGAGCTGTCAGGTGTAATCTAGGTTAAATCCAGACATGGTGCAGAGATGTTACAGTTCTGGAGCCCTGTTGAGACTTGGGCATTATTAGTTCAGATGTAATTCTTGAGTTAATGTGTATTTCCTGAGTTTAAGTCTGATCTGACATGTCATTGCTTTGATCTGTGTGGATTTGCTAGTTTGGGATTCTTCAAGATCAAACACTGAATCTGCAGCAAGTGATCCATCACTTGGCTTGCAAAATAGTCAAGGGCATAAATACCAATGTGTGTTTGCATAAAGGTAAGATTACACACAAACCTCACTTGTTTCAAATCTTTTCTCAGAGGAATGTGCACCTTTTGGCCAATATTCACACCTTTTATTTTAAAAAGTAGTTACTGTGCCTCCACATTCCAACACTCACAGCATTTTCAGGGAAAACTTTTGGAAATGCCATGTCCCTGGGGACTGTAATGTATTATAGCTAAAAATCAGGCAAAAATAAACCAAAGACACCAATGAAGACAGTCCTGGAGGAGGGTCATGGATTGCTTTCTCAAGAAGAAACTGTATAGCAGATCTGTCATTTCAAAGGTGTGTGCTCTGGAGTTAGGAAGAAACAGTCTCAGAAGGGTTATCCTGCCTTTTAGGTAGAGAGATACCAGGGATCCCAGTGTTTTGCTGAATTATTAGGAGATGATATTTAGTAACACATGACATTTTTGTTTACTGACACCATTACAAGCAGAACAAGGTACTTGGGGAAAAAATTGAACCAGGGAAGAGGAACAACATGCCAAAATATACAGCTACGTTTTTCAATAGCTACATTTGAAATTTTTATGTTCTTTTTTTATTATAAAGACATACATTTCTCAGTTCTGAGTGGAATTTTCATTTTGTGGAGTACTTACAAGTCTTGATGCAACCTTGCAGCTCTTAAGAAATTACCAAGCTTACAAATTTTGACAGATAATAGCAAAGAAAGACAAAGCTTTGTCTGCTTAGAAAGCTTAGGAAAAAAATTTAACTTCAGGATTTACAAGCTTTTACTTTCTATAAACTATTTAAAAATGTCTACCTTCTACAAAAGCCTGTAAGAAATATTTACCATTTTAGTAGAAGTTGTTTCATAATTTTAACTAACCAAGTTGGGAATAAAGTTCCTTTAAATTCTATTTCGATACTTACAAATTTACAAGAAGGAAACTAAGATATACATGCAGAACTCTCTCCTTCAAACGGAAGAACTACTTTCGCATGACAACCATTACTGCAAAACAACACTGAACAAAAACAATTTACGATTAGAAAAAATATTAGTTTATCCTTGTTCTATGATACATTTACAATCCCAAGTTGACTGGGAACACCAAAACAATGCTTCAAATCATTCATCAAATTGAGCAAATTACAAAATATTTTAAATAAGTCCTGAAAAAGTAGCTAAAATAATTTTATTTTTGGCTCTCCCTTTCCCTTGCTCCACATGTTTTATACCCATCCTTTCCACTTTTCCAGCAATGGGAGGTTTGCCTTTGTCCCTGTAGCAGCTTGACCTCTGTTCATAGCAGTCAGCAGAACCCCTCTGACCTCTCTGCCCCAGATCTGTGCTCCAGTCAGTCAAGGACACTATTGGATTTGATTGTGGTTTTAGTCAAAGTAAACACAAGCTGTGTGACTTACTAGCTAAGACTAGTCTGAGAATGCTTGAAGTAAAACTAATCCAGGAAGGGCTCTGGAGTTTATGAAGGCTGATAGTAGAAGATGCCACTACTACCAGTGCACACATTCCAGCTATCACATAGGTTCTGGTTTCAGGTGCGAACCTGTTATTAAAATATTCTGAACTAGTTTGCCCAGCTCCTAGTAAGTACTATATTAATGTGTAAAAGAAATTGTGATATTTACAAGGTCTTTAAAATTAACAGTGGTGTATTTTTATTTGCAGCAATCTTTGGTAAGATATACAAATGCTTGTGTTACACTTGAAGGACAAAAATGCTCATAGAAAACTGTGTGGTAGCTAGTTCTAGTAGTAGCTAGTATTCTTCTGTCACATATTGTCTTCAGAAGACTGTTTTACCACTATCAAAAGAAAAAAGCTGCAGAATATAAAATTCTGCAATTTTAAAAATTCAAGCACACAAATATTAGTGCAAATCCTGCCTTTCCTTGGTCTAGGCATGTCAGAAGTAGACTGGCTCTTCTGTAAAGAGTTTTTGTGACCAAATCGCTGAGGGTATATTTTCATAAGATGACTTGTGCTAAATTGACAGCTCTTCTCCACTGAAAGATGCATGACCTGTTTCCCTCTCTCCTAACTGCCCACCTTACTTTACGCTCTCTAATGTGTCACTTACCTGACCACATAATAATTTGATTCAGCTCCCCAAAAGATCAGAAAACTAACTTGGAAAGCAAGAAAGAAAATGAAACATTCTCTGTTGGGCTGGTTATTTAACTCACTGTGTGATCAGAAGAGTAGCAGAGGCAGTATCCTCCCATGACCCCCCCAACTCACTTGAGACCCCACCAGCTTTCTTCTGGTGAAGACTAGCTGTGTTCTTATATTTATCTTTGCATATATCATCAGTTCTTGTCCTTTACTTATATCAGCACTGAATTAGTTTTCTCTTCTTTCCCAGCTGGTATTGTGACACATAATTCTTCTCTCACACACTTTGCTCTTTATTTATTTAACATACTCCTGTCTCAGCAAATCCTTGTCAGTGCTTTCCTTATGTTTGGTTTCTAACCATTTTATATCTCGGTGTTATTTAAAACATTAATATTTAGTCTGAAGAGATGATAAAATGTGTCTGAGCATATATTATGAATAAATCCATTGAAGGTTTACACAATTTCTAGCTACAACACAGGTTTAGATTAATATTAAATAAATCAAAGGCTGATTCATTTTCAAAAAAGACAACTGCCGAACTGACAGAAGAGCTTGTGTTAGAAGTTTTGCAAAGCTTTCTGAGGAAAAAAAAAAGCAAAGTATAATACAACTTGCTGTTATGATACAAAGCAGACTTTCAAAAAAAAAAAAAAAAAAAGCAATAACTGCTTAGTAATGGCTTACTAAGCTTTCGAAAGACTCCAGCTTAGGTTTCATCTCTGAACTAGCCGACATTCACCCAATACCATCCATCAAAAAATGTCTAATTTCTTTTAAAACTCTGAATACTTTTTTTTGCTTTTGATATAGGAGTAGAGCCTCTTTGAAAGCCAGGCTTCAGTTGTTTGTGCCAGGCAGAGGTGAATAGGGATTGCCAACCACACGGTGAGTGAACAGTGCAGGCCAGCAAGCAGCAATGAGATAATGCCATCTGGGCCCCAGTGCATCCTCAATTTTCTCTTTCCCAGGACACTGGTCAGCCTGGGTACACAACCTGCAGTCCACCATCCCATCCTCAAACCCACAGGGTCCTGTTGACCCTGGGTGGGGGGGCATAGAGCCAGGCCCTATCACAATGGGAAAAAGGCTTTCCTCAGTGCTAAGAGCGAGGGGGCACATTTTTGGGGCCTCATAATCTACAACTGGATGCTAGCCAGCTGTTTGGAGTCCCCTCGTGTTGCCTGGGCTGCAGGCACAGCCAGATTTATCTTTCTTCATGTCTCGTTTTCCATGGGCTGGGACGAACAAAACGCAGCCATAGTGTTTTGGAGAGCTGACTTCAAGGGGATGATACTGGCAGATCTCCTAGCTACTGGGATTTTTGGTATATAGTCTTTCTCAGAAGCCTGCCTTTTTCTTCATTTTTACGGTGAGAGGGGAAGTACAATCCAGCACTGTAACCGATTAAAAAATAGCATGTAGGTAAAAACCAGGAAACCACATGCCTACATAAATTTTTATCCCCTTATTCATCAGTGTAACCAAAGCTGTGAAATCTACCAGGCTTCATTTGTTTAAAATCGCACATGTGAAAGAAAATCTCACATATTATTTTCAGGAACGTTTCTATTTATTTTAAGAAACACTTTATATCTTGAGATTCATATCTTCAAGAAATGCAAGAATGGCCAAACTGGTGGGTTTTGCAACTTGAAAAAACAATACTCGGACCACAAGTTGAAGTTATTCTTGCAGAATACCGATTTTAGCACTTTGGGGAACACACCTGCTTTTGCCTTAGCCACTTAAATATGAAGCACTTTTTAACAGAGTTGCACAGATGTGTTGTGCTTGTGGGTGACAAAGCAGAGGTAGAAAAAAATCTCTTCTTGGGGTTATGTCTCGATCCAATGTAGGGAGAGGTTTCCCGACATATGATCCCAAGAACAAGATTAAGATACAAGCGAGGTCAAATGCCACATATCCTAAACAACTTTTTATTATCAAAAGTAAAAATTAGTAGCAATAGGCTAGATCAGAACAAAGATAAAAATCAAGCAAGCATTCAGGATAGTATTGCAAGAATAGTCACCACCATGGAGCCACAGCATCCTGGGTGTCCAAGTCTTTCGGTGTTTCGGCCGTGGGCGGTCGCGGTGGGGTTGGCAGTGGGCGACACACTTTGGGGTCCCTGGAGGGCGACGCACCGGGCTAGTCTTGGCAGTCTCTTTTATTCCTTTTCAAGGGCTGTAGTTTCCATGGCAATGGCACATTGCTACATTCCTGTGCTCAACTGAGTCTTGCACACAGTGCAGCCCCTGCAAACCGGAGGTCTCCGTGGCCATGCAAGCCGCCCCTCTTACTGTATTCAGAGCATTCTTTGAGACAAGTGTTCTACAGTTCAGTCTTTCACAGGTTTTCAGAGGCTTCTTTGCTTGGATAAGCAATCTTTGAGACAAATGTTCAGTCTCTCACAGGTTAAAAATACTGAAGGCAGCTGTGTATTCAGTTTTCCTAGAAGAAATTTAAGTTCTCATCACACATAGGAAATGGAGAACTATTCCACTGTAGATAACGGCATTGTGTCAAACTAAAACCAATTCTTTGGGTAGGTGGATTGACTGAACGTGTTTCTTGGAGCTTTGTGAATAACAAGGTTTCCAGTTTATTAGCCAAACCAAGCCCAACAATAATTCTAAAATGTATTTCTGATTGACTTTTGTTCAATATATTCATTTGAGATCAAGCAAAACATTTACAGATAATCAGAAATTAAAAAAAACCTCAATTACAAAGATTATTGCAGTGTATGCTATAAATTATATACATATACTCAAGAAGCTAAGTAAAAATTGAACTTGCAATTTAAGTTTTTGCATATTTTAACTGACTGTTCGGACTTGAACTATATTTCAGTTCAATTCCAAACTATCTGTTTTGACCCATGTTGGCAGTCTCTTGCTTTCATGCTGAGAGATTATTACCTTAAATATTTTTAAAATGAGCTCTTCTCATACCTATAGCTCTTCTCTTCACTCCTTTCAATTTGGCAATACATTTCTATGCACCAAACCATTCGGATTCTCACATTAATACGGCATGTTAAACAGTGGCAATGACTTACTAAGAGAACTGTATGGAATATTAATTCAGGGTTTAAGTTACATTGAGCTCCTTTGGTTTCATGTTTCTACAAAAATATATCTAATTTTCTGTCTACACACTACCTGCAGAGAATCCTTTTCCATGTCCCTCTTATTGATTACCAGCCATAAACATTCAGAATAAAAGAATGTGATGTATAATACCCTGGAACAGCCTGGGATAGTGTGCTAGTATAGCAAGATAATGGATAACATTTATTAAGTAGCTTATATATATCAATTCAATATCAGGGGACTGATTCTGATGGCCCAGAAAGCTGTATTCCCTTTTATATCCTAACACTTTTCTGACCTTCTGCCTGTGGTTCTCCTTTCTGCTAATTTCTTTGTGGGAGGTTGTTTGGTTTTTCTTTTTTGTTTGTTTGTTGGTTTGTTTTCTCCTTGATATTTACAAGTCTGCTCAGTTCAGAATCATCTACAGATTTGATTGAAACAGCTTTCTGCATCCAGCTTTATTTAACATCTTCATTAATGCTCTGCAAGGGGATTAAGCTGTTTCAATCAAATCTGTGACACTCAGCATTCTGGCTTTAGTCTTTATCCTTGTTTATCATTTTCTCTGGCAACCACAAATGTTATAAGGAAGTAAACACTTTGTGCAGTCAGAACAATTGAATAGAAAGCACAGCCTATTTCTCTCATGGCTGAATAAACTATACAAGANTAGCACAGTTAGTTCTAGAAAAAAATAATATCTCTTCCCCCTCATATGCCACCACAGTAACCCCTGAAACTTCTTTTTTTGGTCACCTTAGGTTGAATATCACTTTAAATCATTATGGTATCTAAGCAAACATAACATTAATCTCAGCACTGTCATATATGTCTGTAGAGCTACAAACACTGTGAACCATACTATTCATAACAGTCTACTGGGAGAGGGTCTAACATGTTTTTTAATGGAATAATTTACAAAATCTATTGCAACATAATTGTGATGTCAGCCCATCTATCCAAAAAGGTCCTCCCAAAATCAGCCAACCCCTTAAACAACTTATCTAGTCTACCATGTTGTGACATAACGATTAAGAATATGATATTGCCTCCTAACTTCTAAGAAGTTATTACTAAGATGAGCAAAATTTTCATAAGTTGAGTCTGAGAAAAACATATTCATTTTCACATACTCATGTTCATGTAACTCATGGGACAGTTTTATCCAAGTAAATAAAAAGGATAATGCCTGTAGTAATTTCATCTGTGCTCACACTGAACTGTCTTCTGGCATGGGAAAGGAGACTGCTTTGTGCAGGGCAAGTGAACAAGTCACAGGCCATTCACTCAGAGGTTTTCAATGATGATACTTACTTAAATAAAATAATATTTCTTATGATAGGCCTTACACAGAAGAGCTATTCTGGTGAATCTCAAGTATAATAGTGGCTTGTGTCATCTCTCGTATTCTTTAGATATACTAAAATACTCTGAAAGCAATGGATTAAATTGTGTATGTCTGCAAATGAACTCAGTTGTAAGAAGATTTTTTTGGCTTTAAACAACAGAAATCTGAAAGAAATCAGACTACTAGGAGTCTTTTTTGAGTTTATTAAGAAGAGATGCAGTCTTTTCAAATTCTGCCTGAACAGCAGATAGAGGTAAATGAATCTTGGTTTAATATGTCTTTTGAAGCTGTACACACCTAATAGTGCAACTAACTCTTTTTCTTTCTCCCCATATCTACTACAGCAGTATCAGCAAGTTAAAGACATTCAAATCCTGGAGTGCAATTAAATTAAGCTGAAAAACTAACCTTGATATTGGGCCACACTATTTGCTCCGCAAAGCATTTATCCTAAGGAAATTGGCATTGAAAACTGGTAATTTTTTTGGGGTGGGAGAGGGGGGGAAGGTGATTTTATAATTCTACAGAATATAAAGCAGGAACTAGGTCACTGAATTACCTGGTGCTAATGATTTATGTTATGAAAGGAAAGATTAAGCTAGCCCTTTTCTTTGGCATATTTCCCTTCTTCTCTCTCTCTCTCACACACACATACATAAGTCTTGGATATAGCATATGAAGACTTCTCTGCACATTTGGTTTGCACTCCTTGCAAGGGCATATGCTCACTCTGTCTATTCCATTATCTTGTTATCTATAAACAGCTGAACTGTTTTAAATTCACAGTTTGGTGGCCTCTTCATGACCTTGTATGGCAGAAGGGTTTTAATTTTAGGTCTATGTCCCCAAAATAAAAAAAAAAAAAAAGGGGAGAAAAAAAAATCTTAGGTATTAAGGTCCAGATTCTCAAATTTTTGGTTGTACCTAATTTTCACTGAAATATTTAAACTAAAGTGTATTGTAAGACTTAAAATAAACTGGATCCAAACAACACATTTACAAATGCATTACACTGTAATATTCCAGGTTTTTTATGCTGTAATGCATACTTACTCTGAAGATTACAAACTGATTCAATAGTGGCTAGGAGATGGTAGGCTAAAAATTCCCAATTATTTTGTCCTTTTTTTCTTTTTTTTTTTTTAACTACTTCACAGTCTCGTATACAGAAATATGTTTTCAAGTAGATTAACTTGAAAATTTGTGTGTGTATAAGATCTTCTAACACAATTAGAGCCATTGCATACTGTACAGATTGTACATAGGTTTTGCTTTATGCCAGTCACTTGTAATTCCAGAGCTATAGTCATGCTTGTCTCTTTTTTTCTTCCTTTCTTTTTTTTTTTTTTTACCCCTCTTAACAAGTGATAACCCTCATTTGGGTAAAATAAAGTGCTGCCCTCTTCAAGAAAAAGTACCTGAAGTCCACATGGCATATCTTCTGTGAATGCCAAACTGAGGCTAGTTTAATCATAAAGGTAGTATCTAAAGCTCAGTTTGCCACTGCATATATGTCTTTTGATTTTTTTCACTGTACCTGATGTACACCTGTATTATATCATCAACCTGCAGAGGCTGAAATTCTCTTGTCAAAGAAGTTGCATAACACAAGCAAGAGTGTTGAGAACATCCATTCCTGGCACTAACAAAGCTACAATTTTATCAGCAGTAGAAGTGAAACTGCCACAAACTCAAACTTTGGCCTCTGTTGTTCTGTAAAGCTTTCCAGTTCATTTGTTCTTGTGAAGTGGTTAAAATTATGTGAAAGCTTTAAATGGCTCCTCTTTCCTGTTTATAGTGAGTTGGGAAACTCAGTTGTTAGCTCCCAGTTGTTCTGGAAGTTTACTTGGAAGATTGTGCTTTGGAGAGAATGAAAGGAAGCTCTGATGAAACCTCCATGGTTGTGCAGAAATTTCTAATGCACATATGCCATCCCTCATTGTGAACTTGCAAAACTGCTTTGGGTGTGAAGTTCTCCTTTCCAAAAATAATTCAAGCAATTGGAGAATTTTATATGTTGGTCATCAGTATAAGACATAAGCTGAGTCTACTAAAGAGCCAAGCAGCCTGCATTCTGCACTTTAGTATTCTTGTCTATTCATTCAAACCAGAAACTCATATAAATGAATTGGCAAAGACTTGACTCAAAATATAACACAGCTGTATGTATTTTCACACACTCTTTTAGGAAAATAGGAAGGAAAGGAACTGCTTGTATTTTCAGGGTCAGTTAAAAACTAGAGCTTTCTAAGAGAAAATCTAGTGTATTCCAGTCCATTTATTGTGATTTTGTTTTTTGTATAAGGGAAGAGAACATAATATTTTCAAGAGATTTAACACATTAATTCCCCCTTTGCTTAATCTCCTGAAATGTGGCCCAGCATTTTCTGGACATTCATCTTTTTGGTAAGGAAAAAAGGGTTGTTCCTCAGACTACAGAACAGACAGAAGAACCCCCCTTCTTGTTTCAGTGTGAGACTATAAGGTGTATCATAATAATAATGAGAAAAAGGTTGTGAACTGATCAGTTCTCCACTACTATTTATCTCACAAAATAAAAATTAACACAGCACGGTTCACTCACCAGACCAGAGATAGTAAAATACAGAACATTGAGTTTCATTAGGTTCATAGCAGACATGAAAACTCCAACGTTAATGTGAGTAAAAGTAAAAATACAAAAAGTGAAAATAGCTTCATAGGGTGCAGTTTGTGTGGCTTAATGGCAATTTTCATAGTAATGAAGGTAGATAGGAAAACTTTAGTAAATAAGTACAATGGAAAAAACATATGAATTCTCCTCTTACATGTGACTTCACTGGGGCTGAGGCACGTTGCTGGATAAGGGTACAATTGTAATGCAGTCCAGTACATATAGATGTGGAAAAGCTTGAGCAGAGAAAGGAAAAAGGCATGGAGCAGTGCAGGCATCTCAGCTGCTGAGTGAGCAAAGAACCCTGGTGATATCTGTGTTCTGATTAATCAGGCCATGTTTATCCTTTTGGAGGAAACAGGTCAAATGTTCCCATCATAAGAAGCTTAAAGGAAAAACATATTAAGTGAACCACATAGGGGAAATCAAGACTCCCAACGCCAATCGGTTCAAATAAATTAGTGTTTGCAAACTGACATAAAGCCAACTGGGCCACTGCTGTTTGCATTTCAGTAAAACACCTATTCCATTCCTCAGTCCCTGAGGCTGAATAAAAGCTGTTTATTCAGAGAGGCCCTGAGGCAGACTCTAGTCTTTTACAGTTGCAGAGCTACATGGAAAAGGCCAATGGTTCCTTAGAGGCACATTTCAAAGAAATTCAGGATTTATGCACACAAACCTTATTATTTAAAGTGCAAGTTCTGCTTTGAAAGTCATTGCATAAGAACAGCACAGAGTTAGAGGACTTCATATTTATTGTTTCAAAGCATACTGTATGTTGAATATCAGCTGTGTTTAAGCATTCAGAATATCTTCCTATGACCTGTTATCCAAGATGCTATCTTTCCTGCCTTTCTTGGTAAGAAATGTGCAGCTGGAACAAATTAAAAATTTTACTCATTAAATGTATGCCAAGAAAATACTCTAGTAAGCTCTTCCTATATTTCACTGACACAGCTGAACAAAAAGGTAGCAACAGCTTTCTATTTCTCCTCCCCAAGAAAAAAAGCAAGTGTGAACCTGAATATTTATCAAGAACAAATTAATGTAACTTTTCAAGATTTTAGATTTTAGATATCTTATTTCATTTGTTTTTATTTGCATTTTCTCCCTTTTTGTATACAGCACTATGCTCAATAGGCTGATCAACAGTCCCTGGACTTTTAACATTCCTAGGGAGTTCACACAGAGCAAAATGAGTGCAAAGATTGGTTTAGGGTATTGAACTCACCAAAATGCTTCAAAATCTGTGGACAACAATCTCAGGGTAGCTGGACTTCAGTTGTCAAACTACTGGGTATTCAAGATGCCTAGTAAGGACCTGACTGTGTACTTGCGGTACTGATAGGTAAACAAACAACTTTCATAGCTGGGTGTTACAAATTGATTATGCTCCAAGAAACCTCATGCCTGCAGCTTTTTGAGAGGAGATATCTAAAAAATAGAAGTGAAATAATTTGATTTTATTATGCTCTGGGCACAGATGAGACCACACTGAAAAGTTAAATCTGTTGACTGGAAATTTGTGCTAACTGACATAGATCTTCCTGTTCAAAACATTTGTAGAGAAGCTAAGATATTTTTTTTTCAAAGATGTACCAAACAAAAGCGTGAGACACAAATACTCGTGTATCAATGTATATTTGGGATTCAAGGAAAATGAAAAGGAAGCAGGGAGGGCAGTTAAAACATGGCTGTAGCTGTTAATTTATTTTATCTCCTCTGTAAAAACTGATGATGAGAGTAGCATAATTGGAACCACCATCAGAATGTAATATGATCTCTCATGAGATCTGCACTGATAAACACTATAAAGTCTTGTCTGCCTGGAGACATTGTTTCCCTCAGCTTATTCTGCTTTGAGTTTGTATTTAAAAAGGATTTGTTTGTATGTAAAAAGGAATTACGAAGAGTGATTTTGCAGATTCAAAGCTCACAAAGCTGTTGTGTGAAAATACAGCTGCCCCATGCAATCTGACATTTTTGGTCAGCTTGCATCAACTGCAAACATCTTTTTCCATTAAAAAGTGAACACATAACTGTGCATTGGCAAATACAGAAATTTGGCTGATGGAAGGGACAACAGTTTGCAGGCAAATTACCACAACGTACAGCAAAAGATGCTGACATTTTAGAAAGGGTGGCAAAATCCATGTTAGACAAGGCCTCATTGCATTTTGACATGGCTGATGCAAAACAGCAAGGGGCAACACTAACTGCCAATTTTTATTTCATTAGTTTTGTCAAAAAATTCTTAGAAACATAATTCTGTATCTCATCAAAACAATAATAAAAAAAATTCCTGTCTTTGATTTTCTGCCTGTATTTATTTATTTATTACTTATGTATTTCCTGGTAGCATCTTGCTTTACAAAGTTAACAATGTGGTTGTAGACATAGGGTGTTTATTTGTTTCACTAGTTTTGTGTGAAACAAACACCTCTTTCACTCTTAGCTGCTAGAGTACTGTGCCACACATCAAAAACTAGTTAGTAGTGGACAAAATTAATCATCAGTGTTCTTCTGACATAAGGTAGGTGCAGGTGTCTGTATCACAATGACAAGTAAATAAAACTTGATCCAAAATCTAATTAAGTTGATGGAAACATTCTCACGGAATATAATGAACTCTGCATGATGCATTACAACTTCTGAATAACCTTTGTCTGTGTGGATTCTGCATATCAATGAAAAAAACTGGTGAAGAAGAGTTATTGAACTACCTTTGTCTGAGTGTGAATCCTGCAAAAGCACAACTGCAGCAAAAAAGGAGCCATGATTATCTTGAACTCCACAACCACTGCATAAATGGTAATGAATGCACTATGAAATGAGCCTGGAATAAATTTCATGTATTTTTCTAGGTTAGGAAACAATATATATCTTCATAAATAACTGAAACTAATTCTGAAACTGAGCAATGTGAAAAATTTATTCATTCAAGTAATTAAAAGGATTCTACTTGTGGTACAAATATGGTTATATATCCTAAATACTTAATGGCATATCACATATAAAATATTATTTTTATATCAGTGATGTAAATAAAACTATAAAATTAAAATCAGAGGTAGTTTGAGATGGCAATTTGAGATGGCAAATTTTGAAAGGCAAAAAAATTGCTTCTTGTTATACAAAAAATATTCTCTGGAAAGTAAAAACTGTTATTATTTAGTGAAACTACCTATTATTAAGCCCCCCAAATTTTTACTCTTAACTAGAGAAGTACAGTTTAGCAATTTTTGCTTTGTAATCTTTTTGAAACTAAATTTGTTTATAATTGCTGTGAAGTGTTTTCCTGCAGAAGATATTTGAGAATTTTACCCTATTCTATTTTAAAAGTTATATGATTCCCAGTAATCATTATCCTTATAAACAGCCACATCACTACCACTCTGAGAAACACAGTATTTTTTACATCAGGAAGAAGTTCTCCATATTATACATTTGCATATATGTGGTTAGCAAATGACAAGGAAGGAAAATTATCCATTTCTGCTATTCTGACTATAGAGAAAAATCCCTTTACCCATTAATGAAATGGATAAGGTTTCTTTGGGAGGTGGGAAATTCTTTCCTGGTTCTTGCAATCATCTAGCAGAAAGCATGTTATTATGACATGAATAAAAACAGTCATAGAAAGTTGAGACAGAGAAAATGGGAGCTTGTGAATAATGTAGATAAAATGAGAGGAAATATATGAAGGTGATAGCAGAACAAAAGTAAAACAACGTAAAGTTAAAAGAAAATTATTTCTGTTAGGTTTCAAATTCCACATGGGCTCACACGATGGGATAGTAAGGAGAAAGTCAGCAACACAGCAAAAGAAATTTTATGAAAGTTAAACACTGGCCATGTTATTAGTAAGAATACTGAAACTTTCCTTAAATTTTATTACATTTTATAAAAGCAATTAACATACCTCAAATCAATTCCTGAGATCTTTCCCTTTCCTGTGACAGCTCTAGTTGTTAAGGGACAAGGCATGGATCACAAAATAGGTCATACGTTAAGATATGCTACATAAGCACATAATCTATGACTTACGGAGCAATTCACTACCTTTTTACATGCATTGACTTATTTTTCCTTAGTGGGTGTCAGAGATAATGAAGATAAATAACATTTTTCTTTTAGACATGAGCACTCAACAATTTTTTACTTAGTTTTAGTAGGTGACAGATACAGGCGGAGTTCAGTCAAGGTTTCAGATACCATGGTTGAGTTCAACGAGACTCAGCTGATCGTATTATTATGGACCCCATTCTTATTAAATATTTCTTAATCTAATCAAAATTTGAAGACCAGCATTACACACCCAAAAAAACCCCAAAATAATATGGATGGTGATGTATTGCTTGGAACTTAGCTCTCACCTTAGAATTAATGTTTGTACTGACCTTATGCCTAACGTTATAATTTGTTCACAGAAAACAGGGAAACTTGCTGTATCCATGTCAAGCTCGAGCTGCTCACTATCATGTTTAAAATTAGACACAACGCTGAAGCAGGCCTACTGATTAGGAAATTGGAGTTCAGTCAAGTCTGGAAGCTCATTTTTTAATTCCTTGAAACAATGGAGACATTTTGACTTAGACTGGTTGCAATTCACTTCTAATTAACATGTTTAAAAATTACAACCATGGAACGTTTTGATAGAATTGTTTGCCTTCATTTGCATACATCATTGGACAGTAAAGGATTTATGTTAGGTAATAAGCAAAACATGTGAATTGCAGAATACATAATCATTTATTTTGTAAAAGAATATTTATGAAGTTTGAAATTTGTTTTCTTTCAACAGTCTTGTTTCTTGGGTTGCTTAACACATTGCAGGATTAATTCTCATTATACTAATTGCTTGATAAGTACATTAGGTTCCTTTGAGTTTGCTTTTACTTTTGAATTCTCATTAATTTTTATACTCTGTTATTATTTCCCAAATTCAGTTTAATGTTAGAAATAGTCTGTAAGAGTTTATATACAAATTTGTATCATGAGGCACAGAACCCATTGTTTTTGGCTGTGGAACACATATTTTTAACTCCTTTTCAATTCAAAAAAAAAAGAAAGAAAGATAATGGTAATTAATTCAGGTCTGGAAGTCTAATAAAATATTTTCTGATATTGGTTCATCATATCACAGAATATCCCAGGTGGGAAGGGACCTCAAGAGATCATCCAGTCCAGCCTTTTGTGAGAAAATGAAATTATCTACCACTCTCTCTAATTGCATCTTAAAAATCTCCAGCAATGGGGACTTCACCATGTCCCTGGGGAGGTTGTTCCACTGAATAATTGTTCTCACTGTAAAAAAATTCTTTCTTCTGTCAAGAAGAAAGTGCAAATTGNCCCTTTGACCATCTTCCTGGCCCTCTTTTGGACCCTCTCCAGTCTGCCTGCATCTTTTTTGAACCATGGGGACCAGAACTGGACACAATATTTCAGGTGTGGCCTGACAAATGCTGAGTAGAGTGGGATGATCACATCTCTATCTCTGCTAGTAATGCTCCTGTGGATGCAGCCCAGTATCTGATTTGCCTTTTTTGCTGCAGCAGCGCACAGCTGACTGATGTTCAGCTTGTTGTCCACTCGGACCCCTTAAAGCAAGGCTGCTCCCCAGCCATGCTGATCATAATGAATGATGAAAAACATCAGTTGGTGTTTGAATCTGTTAATTATTGAGAGCTTCTTTTATGGAATCATAGAATCAGATAGGTTGGAAAAGATCATCAAGCCCAAGCATTAACCTAACACTACCAAGTCCACCACTAAACCATGTCCCTAAGCACTTAATCTACACATCTTTTAAATACCTCCAGGGATTTAATTCAACCACTTCCCTGNTGGAACAGTAGCTGAGATTTTCTAGATAGGAGACTGGTCCTGTGACCGCTGGAATCTAGCTGAGCAGTATAAAACAAAATACAATACTGATGTCATTAACAAAGTACCATGAAAATGGAGGATTTTGAAGCTTCATTTTGACTCAGAAGTTTCTTAGGATTTGTCAAAAGTGACAGGAAATGCAAGTTAAGATTTCTTACAGCATGTGACATTTGTAACTGAAATGGCAGCTAGAATCAAATAGTATAAGTCCATTGAAGTAAATTAAGTTATGCGTACAAGTTTTGTGAGCCTCAGTTCACAACATTTTTTGAAACAGAACAAAAAGGTTTTGAAAAATGTCAGATTCTAGAATTTTGAGCAAAAAAAGGAAGTAATGCAGCCAAAATTCCTAAGTCACAAAGAGGGATGGGATGGAGGCCAGTGCCAATTACCACACTACCAGTATCCAGTGATTTTTGACTTAAGGGACATTCTTCTATTTTAACAACGTCATAGAAGTTTGCAGTTTTGCTAGTGAGAAAGCACTCTGTTTTGTTTGGTTTGATTTGTTTTTTTTCCAGTTCTACTGGTTTTCTAATGTGAGATGGCTTCCTTTTCATAACTGCCTTCTATAAAATTGCTATTATGCTTTACAAACCTCTCAGGATGATTTTCAGTAAGTTAACTGCTCAAAGAAAGCAAAATGTCTGAAGCTAGCATTTAAGACAAAAAGTTTTCATAACATTTCTCTTCATTTTCTTCAAGATTTTGTTCCAATATTTTTGTGGGTGCAATGCAGTTATCATGGGTCAGAAGTCTACAATGTAAAAGTCATTCCATCATTCTGGTGAAGTTAGAGGACCAGAGAAGAAAAAATCCCTGCAAAGTAATAAGGAGATTATGGTTGTTTATTATTATAAACAACTGAAGTCAGTAATGAAGTTTAATCTATGACAAATTCCCTGAAATTAAATGAATTTTTATTTTTCTTTATCTTTCTTTATCTTACTCTGAAAAACAACCACAGCATAAATGCCTTAGGACCTTCTTATAATTTCAGAATTTTTGTCTGTCTAGTTGTCAGCCTGAACTTGGAAGACTCTTAAAATTAAGAGGCAGATTTAATTAATTCTGTTTGACAATCTTGCAAGGCTATAGTGAGAAATGGTAACTACTAGAGTAGTCAATAAATACAGACTGCAGTCAATGGCAATCTCATTAATCTTTGGTAAGATGCCATTATATTAAGAGACTGGGATCTTTGTGCCTTGCTTGTTCTCTTGCAGATGAGTCTCAAATACTTCCTGCAAATCATCTTCCTTTCCCTTATACACTGTCTGATTCAACATCTTTTGTTAATCTCTTCATAATCTGCTTTAAAAATGCCATTATCCTCAGACTTCTATTTAGAAAAATAACTTTGAACACACTTAATTAAGATAACAACAAGCAACCAAAGCAGGAATCAAGCACCTGGAGACTGTGAACTTGTCATCAGACCACAGGAGGATCACAATGTACACTCCCTTGTAAGTCTTTTTCAGACATGCAAAGGACAACAGCGTAATCAGGAACAATCAGCAAGGCTTTACGAAGACCATATTTGACCAGCCTGTCTTCTGTGACTGCTTTCATAGGCAGGAGGACAGTAAATGTAACATAACTTTAGACAGGCTTTTGACACCATCTTCAACAGCATTCTCATTTGAAAACTGAGAAAGTAGAAGCTGGAGGAATGGATTGTTGGTAGGCTGAAATGTATCTGGCCCACTAGGCTCAATGGGTCATTACTGCCTCAGTAATTACTTAACTGGTTGGCAGCCAGTTGCAAGTGGAAGCACCCTAGAGCTGTATCATCCCATGATAGAGCCTGTATTGTTCAATATCTTCATTAATGACCTGGGTCATGAGGCAGAGGCATTCCCAGAAAATTTGTGGACAGCATCATATTAGGGATAGTGCAGTGCTGGACCAGGTAACTCAGAGAGGCTGTGGGCTCTCCATCATTGAAAGTTATAAAGACTCATCTTGACAAAACCGTGGCTTATTAGATCTGTTGTTGGCTGGTAGTCTCCTTCGGGTGGGAGATTGGACTAGATGACATCCAAAAGTATCAAGGAGCATTTTTATGATCCTGCAATTCTATTACCTATGGATACTACCAGGTGGAGTTTTCAATATTATGAGTCAGATGAACTTCCTCTATTAATCTATTACTATAATCAATATAAAGTACAATCTCAAATTCACCACCTTCAAACAGCAGTGTGCTGCTTGTGAAATATTGCAAAACACCTTTCATTTCTTCTTTGTGAAAAATGGTGAAGGACCAGAAGAATGAGACTGTAATTTTGTCACCTGTTATTATGAAGTAATTGCAAAAAAATTTCATGTCATAAATCAATTTCATTCATCCTAAAACCCCAGACCTACCATATACTGTTTACTTTATTATAAGGTTTATTTTTGGCCACGTCATCTATTAACTAGTTTTTAAAAAGAACAGATATAAAGAACTATTAATCAAGCTGAAGAACCCCTTTCTTACTCACCATAAATAGCAACAGCCTGTCTGAATAGGAGCAGAATGTGGTGAAGGAGAAATGTGGGCTAAATCACTAGAAGGTTTCTTAGTCACATTGAGTAGTAACTTACATCTGACATTAGGTTCAAATGAGGATCCTTACAAAATAAAATACTGCTTATCATGGGTAATAATGACAACATCTAATCTAGAGTTTGCAGGAGTTTCCATTGGTTTTGTGTTTGGTTTTATTGCAGAAAGAAAAGTGTTTATAAGATGCATCAGACGACATTGCCTAGAATCCATGGTACAAATAAAAAGGGTAATTTTTCACCAACCCTCTCTTCTTAAATTTCTGATGATTTTGTTTCTTTTACCTAGCTGAAAATAATGATCCAGACTGGGTTTTTCAGAGAGGGATTTTCAAGATCCAAAGTCTCAAGCAATGAAAACTTTAGGTATATTGCTTGGTAACCCACTATATTATTTCAGGTAAAACAATACTTACTAGTAGGCTCAAAACCCCTGTCTCTTATTTTTCAGTTCAGCTCTGCTACTGAATAAATAGCAGAAGGATCTATCCTTTGCTCCACCTATAAAATGATGCTTTGCATTGTCCTTTAGGCATTTGCATGTATGGAGAAGAGCAAAGGAAAGTCTAAAAAGAAAACCTTCAACAGCTTGAAGATTAAACTGAGATTTGCTATTCAAGTCAGCTATGAAGTATATTGCAGGAAAAAAATGAATATGCATTAAACATAGGACATTCTCTGTCCTCATGGAAATACTGCCTGCTTCAGCAGTTAGTAATCTAACTATTATTCATGTCTCATGTACTTATAAAAGAAGAAATAAATGGAAAAAGATGACAATGCTTTCACAAAATTATGTAATTCTGCTTATTAAGGAGGAGACTTGATAACTAATTAGTGTTTATCAGAATAAACAGGTGCAGGTGTCAATATAGGTATCATGAATTTTGCAATTATTCCATAATTATGTTTGGAAGCAAATGTATTATTTTATTAAATTCATTTATTGTTTCATTATTTTTTTGACAGAACAAGGTCACCAATGTTTTTTTATGGTTTTCTATTATTTTCTGCATGTATTACTGCCTCTGTATTAAGAGAAATCAGTTTACCTTAACAGGGCAAGTGTGCTGTCTAGAATACATAGAATACAACCTAATGGTTGAAATGGAGGGAAGTTGTCTATAACTGTGTCAAATTTATCTTGTCAAGAAACCGTCTCATTTTTTACCTCTTAGTTCTATGATATTATTATTGTTATTGTTATTATTTAACCTGGGCAGTGATTGGATTGTACAAGACAAATCATAGTGGAAATCAGCATTTTATGGTGTGTGGTCTTTGCTACAAGAACGATATAGTAGTAATTGAAATTTTGAAGCAATATATTAAGATGAAAGATCTATTAAGCCTAGGTCAGGAGTAACTGGAAATAACATTTGTCTTAACTGTTTAATTAACAGTTGATTTTGTCAAGCTTTAGATTTAAAACCAGTGAGTAAGTAATAAAGCAAGAAGTGACAGAGCTGAAGTGTTAGTTTCAGCCCTGCAACACCGTTGACTTTCAGCAGACTCCTTCTCAAAAGCCTTATAACACTGCTAGCACCTATCCCAAATCCTCCTCAACTAATCTCCTACTTTATCTCTCCCCGGAAAATTCACAGCTATGGACTACTTCAGCACTTAATTGTTGCATTTATCTAGAAAAATCCATACTCTTGAATTATTTCATACTTTAAAGTAATACAGGTTGATTTTTTTTTGTTTGGTTGGGTCTTTTGGGTTTGGCTTTTTTGGGGGGGAGGGTGTTTTGGGGGTTTTTGGGTTTTTTTTGTTGGGTTTTTTGTGGGTTTTTATTTGGTGTTTTGTTGGGGTTTTTTTCTCTTCTTTCTTTTTTCTTTGTGGAATGATCTTAATTTCAAAAGGCAGGAAAAAGCAGAACCGTGTGATTTTGCTCGGTGTTATTCTTGCCATAATGGACTGTAGTGAGAATAAAAGTGACACCCTCTTCCAATCTGTCTTACAGATTCTACTATTACGACTACAATTATTACTACTACTACTACTGATTAGCTAGTACTGAAAGTCATTAAGAAGTTAATAATAGTTCCTATCTCTCTCCCTCAAATAATATTTTATATTGACAAGACATTGAAGTGACAGAAAAGGAACTACCTGAAGCCTTTCCTTTTCCTCCTTTATTAAAATATGGGCAAAGCATATGGTTTGGGGAAATGATAATTGTCATTTCAGTGCTGTTATTCCTTTTAATTAAGTGTAGGTATTAATGCTAACAAGTAATTATGAGTAATATTAATTTTAAACTGTTTTGCTGACTATTTCTTTTCTTCAGCCATGTTAATAAGTTAACTAAATGTAATCAGTCACTATGTAATCAGAAAAAAACTTCTAGAGAATTTGGAACGTACACTTACAAAAATAATGGTGTGCTTGTCTCCTCACAGTCAGAACATCAGGTTCTCTTGAGCTATCTGAGAAATCTGCATTGGTCACAGTACACACTATTAAATACACACATTATGGGACATTTCAAAAATTTTACTTAGAAGGGCATAGAAGAAGTAAAAAGTTTAGATGATATTATCACAGCTGTTTTTGCCAGCAAAAAGAAAAAAGCAGTAAATATGGGAAATAATTGATGGCACAGCTTGAGAATTTTGTTTTATAGGACATTGGAATTCATTATGGTATGAGAATTGGCATTTTCACAGGTGGAGTGAGGAAGGGACTTAACACTAACATTAAAGAGGGAGTTAAATCAACAACACATGTTTTATGCAGATGTGTGTTTATGTACATAGAAGTGTGTATATACTTACACATAAGTGTAACCTTTAAATGTTGTACATGCTTAGGGGGTTGCAAACCCATTAAGCTAATGTGGTAAGAAAGTTTAAGATAAGAACTGATTTTCTTGTTTCTGTCCAATGCTTGGAGACTCAGTAAGTTAGCAAGAGCCATAGGGTGTTCTCATAATTGAGAATAAATGTGGTATAATTGACAATTTAAAAAGTTGATTGAATCTTGCTTGTATATCAGAATATCTGCTCATATCTCTATTTGGATATAATAAGATGACTGCAGACAGTAGTAATGCAGTCATGTTAGAAACTCATATTTTTTAACTGTGTTGAGAATTTTAGAATTTATCAAAGGATATTGAATACGTGTGTGTTCAAGTGGGTGGCAGCAATGTCAAGTGCTTCATTTGAAGCATTCTGCCAATTAGAATATTGATTGAATATTTCACTCCAGACCTATCTTTAACTTTTTAAAAGAACTTTATCGTTAAAAGAAAATTCAGCCTAAAGAGAAATATGTTGTAGGTTATACTGTGGTGAAAAATTAATCATACCACTGGCATACACATGTTTCTGATAAAGATGACAAAATTGAAAAAGAAAAAATTTTAAATTGTTCAATAAGTATTTATGTCCTGTATTTGTAATTAAACATACTGCTGTGAGGTTTAAAAAGTAATTTGGAGACTTTTATTAAATAGGAAGGATGTTAAGCATTGTCTACAAACAGAGTATCTGAATAAATGGTCTCTGAAGGAGATGGCTGACAAAGTCTATGATTAACTTTCTTTAATCGTGGAACACTGAGGAAATCCATGAAGTCTAAGTGAAAATTAATGCTATATTACCATTCAAAAGGTGCAAGCTGACCAAGATAACTGCCAGCCAACTTTCATCCTAAAGACTGGGAATCATTTATGTATTTGGCAAGATTAAACAGCTAGCACACTTGGATAGAAAAAAAGGTAAAGTTGAAAATGTTCTGATCCATGACTAGGTACCTAAGAATAGAAATGAAAGGCATTGTTTTTCTAATTATTTATCATAATGACTTGCGAAAATAGATATAATAGCTCTTGAAAAAGACACTGGATTTAGAAAAGCTACTGAAACAATCAAATGGGAAGAAGTACCACTTCTAGGTACTGTGCCCAGTTTTGTGCCTCCAATACAGGAAAGACATTAATAATTGAAGCATTTCCCAGGAAGTGGCTGGACATCACCTGCTGATGGGAAGTAGAGAATAAATCTTGTTGCTTTGCTTTGCTTCCATGAGCAGCCTTTGCTTTTCTTCATTAAACTGTCCTTATCTCCACCCACTTGTTTTTCATCTTATTTTCTCCCCCCATCCTGCTGAGGAGGGGGAATGAGAGAGCAGCTTGGTGAGCACTTGGTGGCCTGCGAAGGTCAACCCGCCACAGTCCTTTTTTGGTACCCAATGTGAGACTTGAGACAATGGCAGTTTTAAATTGAGTGTGCTATAGATATAGTAGTTATTAATTGACAGGCTTCTGTGCAGGTCAGAGTTTATTTGCTGCACTGCTCAGCTCTTTATTTTGCTGAGCTTAGAAACATGTTAATACAAACAATGGCTATGCGCTTTGCCCTGGCATTGATGCCCTTACTGTGCTGGGGTAGCTTTGTTGTGGAGGGGATGAGAGAACACATCTCCCTCTTCTCATCCAGGATTGATATGGGTGATTTTGTTGTACAGGCTCCCAAGGTCCTTGTTCACTCTAACGTGAACTGTTTAATGCCACTAACACTGTCAGCTTATTGTCAGGTTTATGGAATCTGGTGTCATCCTGGTGTGAGAGGAGACAACTTTGGGGAGAGGTGATGGTGCTTAGGGCAGTTATCACCTCCCATAGCCTGGGATTTTATACCTGAACAGGCAAGTAACCCTTGTGAATTTATGCATCATCTGATAGAAGGGTGCCTTGCCTATCCCAATAAAACCCAGCAGCTTCTAGCACTGTTTTGAGGTTTGGCCTGGTCCTATTGAGCCACAGTTCGGTACTATCAGAGCACTATGGTTAAGACAGGGACGCAGACCACCTCTGAGGATGCCATGACTGAGACAGGGATCCAAACTACAACTAAGAACACAATAGATGAGATGGGGACCCAAACCCCAACTGCGGTAATCACCCCACTAATGAAAAAGAAGCAGTGGACATGGTTGATGGGTCCATATCATCGGTTAATAAAGGAGGAGGAGGAGGAAGAATCCGATCAAGAAGCCAGTCCTTCAGCAAAGAAGTGGGAGGAAGAAGTGAGAGAAATGACCCAAGAGGAGGAAACTACCTAGTCCCTGATCTTGAAAGAACTTCAAGACATGCAGAAAGATTACCGCTGTCAGCCAGGTGAACAGATTTCTGCCTGGCGGCTCCAACGCTGGGAGAGCGTGGCCAACAGTCAGAAATTAAAACATAAGGAAGCCCAACTGTTGGGATCCCTCCTTAGGGACCAGGGAATTGACAGAGAAATTAGAAAAGTGACAACAATATGCAGCCTCTGAAGGCAGCTCCTGTCATGCATGAAGGCAAGATACCCATTCGAGGAAGACCTTGTGAATTACCAAGGAAGTGGACTACTGCTGAGAAAGGCATCCAGTATCTGGGAGAATTAGCAGTGCTGAAAGTCATCTACAGTGACCTAGATGAGAATGTCTCCAAAGATCTGGATGACAGCCTGTGTATACAGGAGACATGGAGGAAGGTGGTCCAAAATGCACCAGCACCAGCTTCCAAACAGCTTGACAACAATATATTGCCCAGATTCAGGTACACCAGCTTTGAAGAGGGCATCTTCCTGGGTCTGAAATTTTGAAGAAAATCACTCTCCCTCCTTGTCCCCTGGGACAGCACTTTGCCTGTCAGGAGCACCCTATGGAGCCCCAGTGAGAAGAAAAAGGAGCCCCAGGCACACACTGTGTGGCACTCACTGGTTCTTCCTGCATGACCAGGGGGCGGACATGAGGAAGTGGGCTGGTAAGCCTCCCTGTAAGCTGGAAGCCCATGTATGCAAACTGAGGGGGAAGACAGCTACTAAGAAGGGGCCATCCAAGAAGCCTGTCGGTTTACTTGCTGTTGAGACATAAAAAGGCAATCAGCGGTTTCCCGCTGAAGAAGAATCACTGAGATCACCTCCCTTGATTCTGCTTAAGGGACCTCTGGTCTGGCAATGCAAGGGTCAGACAGTGAATACTCTGAACAGGGATAGAGGGTCTCTGCCTTTGACCAAGAGGAGGAAAGGGATGGGTGGNATGACCAGGGGGCGGACATGAGGAAGTGGGCTGGTAAGCCTCCCTGTAAGCTGGAAGCCCATGTATGCAAACTGAGGGGGAAGACAGCTACTAAGAAGGGGCCATCCAAGAAGCCTGTCGGTTTACTTGCTGTTGAGACATAAAAAGGCAATCAGCGGTTTCCCGCTGAAGAAGAATCACTGAGATCACCTCCCTTGATTCTGCTTAAGGGACCTCTGGTCTGGCAATGCAAGGGTCAGACAGTGAATACTCTGAACAGGGATCGAGGGTCTCTGCCTTTGACCAAGAGGAGGAAAGGGATGGGTGGATATACTAAATTGTGTGGCCTGGCATATTAGATCCACAGAAGTAAAAGGCTTTGTTAGACAGTGGTGCACAGTGTACCTTAATGCCATCAGGGTAGAAGAGCATAGAACCCATCTAAATTTCTGGAGTGACAGGGGGATCCCAGCAGTTGTCTCTATTGGAGGCTTAACAGAAGACAAGAGGCAAAAGCATCTATTGTGACCAGCCCAGAGGCCCCATGTGTCCTTGGCATAGACTACCTCAGGAGAAGGTACTTCGAGGACCCAAAAGTATATCAATGGGTTTTTGGTGTAGCCACCATGAATACAGAGAAGACTATACCTTGCCTGACCTCTTGGAAGATCCCTCTGTTGTGGGCTTGTTGTGGGTTGAAGAACAGCGGGTGCCGATTGCTACCATGATGGTACACCAGTGGCAATATCACACCAACCAAGACTCTCTGCTTCCCATCCATGACCTGATTCATCAATTGGAGAGCCAAGAAATGATCAGCAAGACTTATGCACCCTTTAGTAGTCCCATATGGCCAGTGCAAAAGTCTGATGGCAGGTCGAGGTTAACAGTGGACTATTGTGGCAAAAAAAAAGTCATGCCATGGCTGAGTGCTGTCGTAACAGACATGCCAGAGCTCCAATATCAAGGCAGCCAAGTGGTATGCTGCAATTGATACTGTCAACTTGTTTTTCTCAATTCCTTTGGCAGCTGAGTGCAGGATACTGTTTGCTTTCTTGTGAAGGCGTGTCCAATACATCTGGAATTGGCTGCCCCAGGGGTGGAAGCACAATCCTACCATTTATCATGGAATAATCTTATCTGCACTGGAATAGGATGATGCCCCGAATATCTGCAATGCATTGGCAACATCATCATGTGCGCCAACAAAGCAGAAGTGTTTAGAAGGGAAAAAGAATAATTCAGGTTCTTCTGAAAGCTGGTTTCACCACAAAAAGAAACAAAGTTAAAGGACCTGCACCCCCAGCCTACTCACTGGTGGGGTGGGGTGAAAAGCCTAATTCTTTTAGACCTTTGGAAATCCTAGTCCAAAGGAAAAAGAAGAGATTAAAAAGCAATTCTATGATCTACCACACACCTTCTGGTTAATTTATGAAATGAAATCTGCTTCCTAAAAATATCTCATGGTCAATACAGAGACAGCTGAATTGTCAATATCTACTCAAGCCTGGCTTCTACTCTCAGGTTGTAATTAAAAATAATTACATCTGTTGGAATCTTTATGAACCAAGGGGACATAGCTTTTATCTTATTGATCACATGCATAGGGATGTGACAACATCCATCCTGCCATTTTACTCCCAAGAACTGGATTTCCTGTGTTGCNTACTCTTCTGATTCTCTTCTCCCATCCCACCGGGGGTGGAGTGAGCAAGCGGCTGTGTGGTACTTAGTTGCCAACTGGGATTAAACCACAACAGAGGTACCTACAGAAAAGCACAGTGGCACATGCAGAAGCAGACACATTAATCTGGGCAAGGTGATTATGCTGCTTTCATAGCCTGAGATAGCATAATTGTTTTTTCACGGCACTTCTTCACAAAGTAGTTATGAATAATCCAATAGTGTGGATTTCAGTTATGTCTGTTTCTTCCTTTATTCTCAGTAATGTGTTGGCACGTGTTAACACCGATTATACAAACTAAGCTATGGCAGATGCAAGGAATGAGACCTGGGGAGCAATTCTGTGTTTATAAACAATGCATCAGATGAAGTCATACAGTTTAAAATAAAAATTGGACATACAAGAACAGACTAAAAAATGTATGTGTAAAAGTAAGTATCTTTTTATGTTACTTTTCCTAGACCCAAGTTTTGATCTTTTCTAGAAGCAGATGCTTATAGCTACTCAGTGAAACAATTCTGTTTTAAGTTTGGTAGGCAATGAATAAGTTTTATTTCAAAATGTGCTATTTTAAGATTCCAGTATTCATTTACATCTGGAGCTCAAAGAGCTCAGGAGAGCATCCATTAGCCATTCTTTATTGGGTAAACAGAAACCTGTGATTCCCTTTGTTGTACTGACTTGGAATGTTGAACAGAGGAGTATCTGGCCACCCTCGCAGGGGTTTCTTCTTTATTGGAACATGAAGCTATTCCACACATATTTGTGGAATACAGGAGGAAAATTTACAAAAGACCAATGGATACTAAAAATCAATAAAAAATATTGTTTTCCTGGTGTCAGTCACCTAGTCAAGCATCCAATTTTGTATTCAGAAAATCCACAAAATATTGTGATTATTCAATGCATCTGCCCATCAAGTGTTTATCATTATTATAGGAGTGGCATTAAGCTGAATTAGAAGAGATACTGCCTTGGATTGTTTATTCAAGATTTTGGTATTTTTTATTTATTTATTTGACATTCATTCCAAATTTAGTATCGACTTACATGCTTACAAATGTAAATATTAGTCAGAATCTGTTGTTATTGTATGACTAAAATAAAGAAGTTTGGCATGTTACAGCTGTGGAAAGGATAAAATTGTGATGTATGCATTATTTCACTTGGAGCAGTGTTTTAGGACTTCTTTGATAAGTATATATTTAGGAATTTGTTTTTCATGTATTTGCAAGTGGATTTCTTTGCAGTCCTAATGACTTTGGTGCATGAGAGGTGGTGGAATTTCAAGGTAACTGCTTCCTGGAAAAGCAATTCACCCATTACTGAGGCTGATTGCTGAGCAGCCAGCTCAGCATGTTAGCTAGTGTTTGCTGAGACTCGGAACTAAATTTAGCAGGTTTGCTTGAAGAGTATTAATATCTTGGATAACTGATGGAACAAAGAAGGGGTTTGGGACCCAGCCTCGCTGCACTGCAACTGGACTACCTTGACCTCTACCTGATATGCTAGAGGTAACTAGAATTGCGTTCACAAATTTTGACCACTGTAGTGTCACCATTTGCATGATATATTTTTTCTTATTATAATAAAATAGGTAATTTATGTCATATTCATAAACTTTGAAACAAGTAAAGAAAGCCTACCTCAATCTAATTTGTCCCTGGGATTCTAGCTTATTAGCTTTGCATCTGCATCTTTTGAAATGATCACCTAGAGATATAATAATAAAATCAATCTCAGCTTCTTGAAACAAGAGAGTGAAGCAGTTCTTTCTGTGAACTGATTTAATTCAATGACTATGCTTTCCCTTTGGGAGTTCTCCTTTTACTTAAGCATTCTATTGGTACAAACTGCTATGTCCCTGACAGGGAATAAGTGTGCAATTTAGACATATGCAAGCAATAACTAGTAAAAAGCATTTACCAACCATGAAATAATGCAATTTGAGAGTATAATGAATTAATGCATTCAGAAATTGCTGGATAAAATGGTTTTAAAAGTTTTATAGAACAAAAGAAGTGAACAGTATGCCATGAAATACTGGATAATCGCTCCAGACATGCATAAACATTTTTTTCCTTGTCATAGCCAAGCATGATTCATAGTAAAAACCTTCATCAGAATTTCCAGGGAGTGTTTATTTAATTTATTCTCTAATAAATAAAAAATTACAATGTGAAAAAGTAGTAGGAAATAACTCAAAATGCTCAAGAAGAACTTGAAGCGAGTTCATATTACAATCTTGTTATTTAGGCTTATATTTTGCTATATTCAGACAGTTTATAAAAATGCACATTTTGGGGGAGCAAGGCATACACAGTCTGAAATTTTATTAAGACACCTTCTTAAGAGTTCGACCACAAAATAACATGCAAATTTGAAATTCTTTTGATCTTATACATTCATTGTTTCCATGTTCCAAGAGATCAGTAAGTCACGTATCGAAGAGTTGGTAGGATGCCTGCCTCTTTACACACTCTTTTTTTATGTCAATGTAAATTATTACTCATTGGTTGTAACTTTTTAGGGTGGACATAAAGGTATCCAAATTATTCTTTTTCACCAACTTTTCAAACAGTTTTAATCAATGGGAGAGGGAAACTTCAAACTGAAGAAAGAATGAGCAATGAGAAAGAAAAAAGAAAAGAAAATGTCCTGTTTTAAGGTAACTATGTCTTCCAAAATTTCAATTAAAAAATTCAGATATCTTAGGTGGTAAATTAATTAATATATAAAATAAAATTTATCTGACCTGAAAATAATTATTTGGAAATTAGAATCTCGAGAAACAGATTCCTAAACAGAAGCTTACCTACTAAGAAGGTTTAATCTTACATTGTTATTTACTGAGCTTATACATCTTAGTTCAATTGATAATACCAATATTAAATATTGTTCTAGAGGATTTCCCAGCTAATTAAGCAGTACCGAAATTAGCAAGTTTTGGATACTTGTGTTAGCTCTTACATTTTGAATCTCTGCTCATTTCTAACTGGAACAAATACAGTGGGTTTTTTGCACAAGTGAAAATATGTTGACTGGAGTATTATGGATAATGGAGAACACTTAAAGTGGATTTCATTTACTGTTTCTGAAAAAAGTTAGAAATGTCAGTAGTATTAGTTTTTTGATGTATTGCCTTCTAAGGCCAGTTCCCAAACTTAAGGTCAGGGCATGGTAAACCACTCTCTACCTCTGACAACCCAACCTAAAAAGGAAATTTTTATACAGTGTGTAGCTTTTCTAGAGAAGACTAGACTGTTTCATGGTGCTTGAAACATTAATCTGTACTACTAATTTACTATGGATTTACTAATCTGGTAAATAGTTCTTTGTCTAAAAATACAGGGGAAAATTAAAAATCCCTAGGTAGTTACATTTAGTGATATTAATAAGGAAAGATGACCTAAATGGAAAATTAAGCAGCACTTTGAAAGACATGAGTATATGAGATCTAGAAATAGAGAATTACTGAAAGAGTACTTAACATTTAAGAATTAGAATTTACATTACACATTACTTTACATTAGATTGCACATACATGTTTATTCTATCATCTTGAGCAGTGACATATATCTATCTTTGAAATAAAAAGACATTTGAAGGACCAGGCTGACCAGATTGCTGTCACGAATGAGTGGTTTAGAGGCTGCTTAAAGAATCACTGTCAAAGGTATTAACAGAAAGTGATTTTAACAGTAACTTATAAAAGCATGACTTACCAAAGTTTGATGGCAAGGTCCACTTTATTACTTACTAACATGGATAAAGTATACAAAGTGTTATAATTCAGCTAGAATGATTTGTACAGAGACCAAGGATGAAAAGGATAAGGGACACCCTCCTGTTGAGTCACAAGGTTCAGAGTAGACCCGGCTGGATCTACCCTTAGTCCCAGACTTGGGTTTATGTCTAAGGGATTATATGTGTTTAGCAGCAGTCTAAGGTTCATTCACAGTTTTAAGGTGGATCACAAGAATTTAGCAGCACTTAATCATCAAGTAATTCAACATTAGTAAGTTAGTAGAGTCTACTACAATCACGAAAGTGACTTGATTACAGATGATGCTTATTATTAGTTCACACAAACACACACAAAGAGAAATACATATATGAATGTACAAAAGGTACCTGTTAAAAATTTCCCTCAAGTTCAGTGAAGAAATATTCATGTCAAATGTCTAGGTATTTCTCAACAGGCAAGGGTTGAGCCTCGAGGAGTGAAGGGTTTCAGCCCAGGTCTTGTCATCAGCTTTCGGTGATGGTCCTCTGAATATCGCAGACTCGAGAGGCTGTGAGCTCTGAAAGGCATCCCACTCAGAAGGACATGCTGGGGGCAGCCCGCTATGGTCTAGGAGAGCTCAAAGAGTCTCACTTAGGATGACCGTTTAAAGGTTTGCAAGATTATTTGCTTCAGTCATCAGTAAATTTCCATCCTGGCCACTGTCCCAGGTGGTAGTTACTAAAAAATTCTCAAGCTTTCAATGTTGTTCCACCTGAGTTACCACCCAGATAAAGGTATTGGGGATGACACCTGGGCCAGAGAGTAAAAGTATGTTCCCAGCCTCAGCTATGCAGTTTCTGAGTCAAGGAGCGCTCAACCACCAGACTCAGTACACCAGAGACAAGGTTTCATGAGAATTTCTGAGATCAACAAGTGGCCCAAGAGAAAGTGAGGGGGGAATGCACCACCACAACTGCCCACGCAAAAGATGCCTCTTCTTCAGTCTTTCTAATGCTTCCTGAAAGTAGTCATTGTTCTGAAGACCTTTAGGTCAGCAGCTGAAAATACTATTCAAGTCCTCTAGATGACTGAAGAAGAGCAAGTCATCTAGCAGACAAAAAAAAGAAATTTGAGAAGTTTTATAACACAGGAAGAAAGACTCTTCTACCCTGTGTCCTGTGTCCTGGCTGGGACAGGGTTAAATTTCTTCCCCATAGCTTGGGGGTGTGCTGTGTTTCGGTGAAAGGAGCGTTAATGGCCCATTGATCCTTTGGCTGTTGCTGGGTGATGCCTGCACCAGGGCGGGGGGATTCTATACCATGTGACATCATGCTTAGTATAAAAACCAGGTGTGTGGGGGGGCTCGCCCCCCCGTTTAAGGGGTGGTGGTCGGCGGTCGGTGAGCAGTTGCATTGTGCATTGTCTGCTTCGTATATTGTTATTGTTGTTGTTCCCATTTGCTATTATTGCTGTTCTATTTTATTATTCTGTTTTATTTCAATTATTAAACTGTTCTTTTCTCAACCTGGGAGCTTTGCTGCTTGTACCCTTCCTGATTGTCTCCCTCATCCCACCGGTGGGGAGGGGGGCGGGGGGGAGTGAGCGGCTGTGTGGCGTTTATTTTTTTCTGGCGGGGGTTAAACCACGACACCTTGTACAAGAACTTCATGGTTTTTGGCAGATGTTAGTTTTAACATTTAAAAAAAACCAAACACAACCCCCCCAACAAATCAAAAAGAACAAACTACTGAAGGTTTTGTAACAGGTTTGAAACTTGTGAGTCAGAAATGCTTGTGAATCCGTAATGTGACATCAGAGTTGAATCTCAAAGCTGAAAAAGGAACATTTTAAGAATTCTAGGATGAGAAAACACAAGGGCAATGTACGTGGCTCTGGAACAGAAATTGGACATACTGAAAATGGTAAAAGAAAAGCAAGACAATAATCATAGAATCATAGAA
>VZTQ01000676.1:762-29151 GCA_013400755.1 Pelecanoides urinatrix | reverse complement strand
CTAGGAAAACAGGATGCTTTCTAAAAAGCTGATTAGTCATGGCTATAAAATAGTTAAGGCTCATTTGGATCTCAAGTTCTTCACTCCAATAAATAACTTAGATTGGAACTAACACTCAGCAGAACTCTCCATTAAACTAGTGAAAAACCAACTGAAATTAAATTAAAGCAGTCAAGCAATTAAAAGCTCTTGAAGCAACATGTTAGCTGATCCTATATGCATGACAATTAGTTTTAACCGGTTTTGCTGCTGTCTCAGATCTCACTCACAGCCACTTTTCTGCAGTTCCATTAGCAATGAACTGCAGTCTAACAGAGGTAAGTAATAAAAGAGAGCAAAGGTAAGTCTTAAATGTATTTTGATTTTTAAAGTTACAGAATCTATTCCAAACAATGCAAAGTTTGAGTCAGCTGTACAGATTAACTATGCACTTTGGGCTATAGAAAATTTTAAAAGTGAGTTTTATTTTGTATTTATGTATGAAGTAACAAACTCTGTATGTTGTGGTACAACCTCCATAAAAACTTACGAAAGGCTTATAAATACCAGGCCAAACTGCAGCACATAAAGTGTTAAGTAAATGCAAATTTAGGTATTTATCATATTTTCTGGAACACACACCGAAGTCTAAGACAATTCTCTCCTCCTCCCAAAAATTCAGAAAGGAAGACAGCATCTTTTATAGAGAAGAAATACAGTTCTTAGCTTCAGGTCTCCAAAGAGTCATGATACAGTCGCATATCTGTCTGGATAATCATGCAGAGCATCATTTTTTCACATACTCGTCACCATGGTCTGCTCACATCATAATATTGCTGCTACTGATGAAGCCCCTATATTCCTTTCTGACTTCTGTGTAAGTTTAAAAGTCTAAATCAAAAGGTTAGCGGACAAAATAGTATTAAATTTTATTATTTCTGAAGATGAAAACTAAGGGACTTATGCTCCCTTATCAGTTATTTTCTCCACATGGGGGGAAATGTTATTGTTTTGCTGGAGTTGAAAATGTGTAAATTTTTAAATAGTGAAGGCTGGACATAAAAAACTGAGAATATTTTTACCAATCTGGTTTTCCTTTTAAATAAAAAAGATCAGAGAAATGACTTGTTTCATAGCCCAATGCGATAAAAAAAATTAAGTTTGAACAAGAGTTTGAACCTGTTACTTTGTAGCTCTAGTCTTCTGCTTGCCTTAAGCCCTGAAATTTCAGTCTCTTCAGAAATTCACCTTTTAGTTCACTGCACAGCCTACTGCTACCTGAGCAACCTGATCTAAGTTGGCCTTGCGCTAAGCAGGAGATTGAAACGGATATCCTCTTCAACCTAAATTATTCTGGGACTCCATACAACTTGAAAGGGTGCTTTACAATGCATTTACAGCATATGAATATTCTTGGCAGGGACCCATACTTCTTGTATCTCAAATTCTATGAACCAACATAAATCTGTTCAAAAGCTAGTAAGACTAGAACTAAGCCCAAAATCACAACAAAGAGATACAAATAGCATCAATATCACTGACTTTAAAAGCAACTGGGAAATGGATATTGAGAAAACTGCAGAAGCTTCAGTTGGCAACTCATGTCTGTTGCTCCTACATGTTGTAAACATGTCTGTCTTTTCCACTCCCTTCTACACTCATAAGTAGTTAATAAGCATCTATCCCCACATCTATTTGGATACTCCACAGCAATCAAGGTTTAACTCACAGCTGAAAGCACTCCTACACAGGTCAATCAAGTAGTAGCAACCTCTTTTCTTTTTTCCAGCTAGAATTCATGGATACCTCCTCAATAGTTAAGCTACTCTTTAAATTACTGTAAATGCCCAGGTCTACCCTTTCTTTTTACCTGGGGAATCGGCAAAATTTGTACTTCTTCTCTTAGAATCACAGAATAGAATCACAGAACATCTCTAGTTGGAAGGGTCCCATCAGGATCATCCAAGTCCAACTCCCTGCTCCTCACAGGATCACCTAAAACTAAAACCATATGACTAAGAGCATTGTCCAGATGCTACTTGAACTCTGACAGGTTGGTGCTGTGACCACTTTTCCCTGGGGAGCCTGTTCCAGGGACCAGAAGCTATCAGTGAAAAGCAAGTTCAGGACGCTTTGTACATTTAGTTTCTTCCTACTATGGCAAATGCAGCTAAGGAAGCTCTTAAAAAATAAGCCATTTCTGAAATAAAATTTTTAATTTTTGTATAGTTTTATGTTTGAAATCCAAATGTGCTTTCTCCTGAAGCAAGAGAGCCATCAATAATAGATGCAAACAGGCCAGACTGGTGGTCCCAGGCTGAATTTGGCCCCTTACATGTCACTCCTGGCACCCTCAATTTCGTGGAAAGATAACACAGCTTTTAGAAGTTCATGAGATGTCAAAACCTCCTCTTGCACATACCTGCGACCGGTTGTTTAGACCCACAAGTTACTGTTGATTTTACGCAGCCCAGGATAGACATTCCTAAGCTGCCATTCAGTTCCTACCACTGAAAAAGGTGAACCGTCTTGTTTGAAAGTACATACAGTAGCTGCAGAGAAGTCAGTGTCAGAGTTGTAAGTTTACCAGATAGTTTAAAACTTAACATGATTTCGTCAAAGGCTGAAAGTAAATTTACAAAACCAGTTCCATTTCCAAATGGAGAAAAAAAAAGGTATATTTTCATGTCGCATCTGCTGGTTGCACATCAACAATATGAACAACTTCACGTGCTTACTAAAGTCACTGCATTTATACACACACCGGATATATGTACACGTATGTGTATTTCCTGTGAAGGAAGTACAAATTATTCATGATCCATCACCAGTGGGTAGATTCCCTAGCTTTTCCTGCGTGAGTTTCTGTCTTACATTGACAAAGAGAATAAGCTTCCCCTATTTCATATACGATAACCTTGGAAGCTGTGGATAACATGAAATTCTGAACTTATTTCAGAAAAACAAACTGATCTAGTCTTGGAATCAATATATGAGAGTAGGGGCAGAATCTCAAAACTAAATTGGAAGATCAAAGCTGAAAACCAAGTCTTCAGCAAAAGTCTGTGTTTACGTGAGCTGCAATGTAAAAACCACTTGATTAATCAATTTCACTTCAACCATACTATGTGGAAAGTAGAGTTTTTTTCCTATCTATGTGTGTAAACCCATCTGGATTTTAAAATTAAAACCATTCCATAGGGTGTAGGGACAAAGAACAAGCCATACTCACTCCCACAGAGCCATGGACAATATAATAGCAAGACTTGCTTAAATAAATGAGGAAAAAGAATTGGCATAATTTAGTATGTTTTGTTCCTCCATTTTCTTTGCATTGCAGTAATTTTTTGTTCTGTTTTAAATTTTTAGTTCTTAAGATAACCTACCTGAAACTGTATGAACCCTTTAAAAATGAAGTTATGCAGCAAAAATGTAAGTTGAAAACCTTTCAAATGCAAGCTCTTACAACTGACTGCATTTTTTATTGCAGCAGCTAACATCTTAATCATGAAAAACTTCAGAAAAATATTAATATAAACGTACATAGTTTATAAAGACGAAAATAGCTTTACTAACCCTTTTGTAAACATACAGCTTTCAGCAAGGGCCAGCACAGTCATTATTCAAACTCCTCTTAACCAGGCCTGCTCATTTGCTGTGCTCTCTTAATCAGCTCTGCACTGCATATATCTCTATAAATAGATAAGTTAGTCTAGGAAAAGCCAACCTCACATATTTGGAGCGGACTTCACACCTTTACACATGTCAATACAAAAAGCAAACCCCTATGCCAGTGCAGTGCAAATTACTACACACATGCGAGATACCAAAAATTTGTTGATGAAGGCACTCTTGTATTACGAACAAGTCTCCAGAGGTGATTTTTCCAAAAACTTATAATTTTGACTAATCAGGGGAGACTTTCACAAAAGCAACAGAACTTTACCCCTACACAACCACAATGCTCCCTCCTCCTGCAAAACACCATGCTCCTGTGCCAAAGGATGAGAACTCAAACTGTTCCAGAGAGAGGAGAAAGAAAAAAAGTCACCAGAACTTAACATAATTGACAAATGTAATTCTTAAACCTCATTATTGGAAACAGCTGAATTGCTATGGCTGAAATAAAAAAAACCACCCACCAACTATGTGAGGATAGATATACAAATCCTCCTGCATAATTTGATTTTCATAAATGACAATCTGCTTTATTTTTACCTCATGAAACTCTTGAGAACAAGTTTTTAGATAATCTGCATGGTATTTCAATGTAGGTATTTAAACAATAACTCTACAGTACAAAGAGTATATAAAATACCAGTTAAACCAGGTTTGTGTGGAAGTAAAAAGTACTGTATTTTACACAAGTGAAAACTGACAGAAAGACCTAAAGTCTCTGTAACTGACAGAGGAATAAAAAAAAAAATTCAAAAAAATTATTTTATCTTGGAACCAGGTACCAGACTATCAGTTCCTTACTCTATGTCTTTACTTGAGTGCATGCGCACAAACATCTGGTTTCTTTGAAGCCATAACATTTTTTGTACTTCATCTACCTCTATCTTTCCTCCTGCTTTGAATTTTATGAGTGTAGCACTAGTCACATACATTTGATATTTAATTCTAAATAATATTATCTGCAACAGTTTGAGAGTGCCTTATTTACGTTAACTTCCAATTCACAAATAGTCATTACAAGAAATAAAGCTGGTAAGGCTCACTATCTTGAAGTCTTCCTATATTATATGCATTTCCAAACAAAGTGGGCAGATCTGCCACATCTCTACTCCTTTTGGGAGACTTGCAAGATTTTGTACTTTCCCAAGACCTTACACTCTTGAATTTGGTAGACTGCACAAGTACTTCAGTTTTCACTTGAAAGAACCACAAAGAGCTTGAAATATTAATATTAAGCAAGTTCAGATTAAAGGCTTGGAACAAGGAAACAAAGAAGCAACCTGTTCATTTATTTGTATTTTGAATAAATGGATGTTGTTATATATCTACTTGGCATTGTCTAAGATGTTATCATCTGGCTGTTCCATTGCTAAATCATTCACTTGAATGTAACCAGATGAGGAGGCTCTTTAACTCAAGCCACTAACTTTCTACCAAAGCAGATGAGTAATGTTCACATCACTCATTCCATCAATTCTGTTATAAGGGTGTTAACCTTCAGCAAAGAATAAAAAAAAATATGGGAGTTTGCATGTGGAATAGCTACTTTACAACTGCATGGATTGTTCCCCAAAATATCAGAACCTGTGAAACTAAACTATAATGCTGTTATTTTTCATGTACAGTGCTGAGGAGACTATTAATGTCATTTAGATCCTTCTAAAAATGGGTCCTGGGTTTAAAATTAGGCCATTCTAGAGTTCCTGAGAGACTTGTTACTTGATGGCTAAACTTCATGTACCTAAACGTGAGCTACATAAAATATACTAGACACCCTTTGTCTACTTGGAAAAGTTTCTAGAGCAAACAAGTCCTGGCCATGGACTGCATGAGTCCACTCTGGTCCTCTGCAGTAGCCTCTCTGCTTGGAAGAACAGGAAACATATATTCCACACTGTATTTCAATGACAATTTTGATTTATTGGTCCAAAAAGACTACTACAAAAATGTATTTTTATATTAGCACTATACTCACTCAGTGCCCTTAAAAAATTAACAAAAAAATTCTAAAGAAAAAGCAATTCATATTGCAGACACATGCTGGGATGAAACAACAATTTACAGACAAGTAATTAAATCTATTTTCAGGATTATTATAACTTGGATGAAAAAATAAAGTCATTTAAGAAAAAAAAAAAACCTCCCTGAAAAAGCTCTAAAGCCAAATTTTAACTCAAACCAACTCTGTCTAAAGTTAAATTATTTGCTAGGATTTACAATAAACATGCTGATAGAATAATTTTTAAAGCTTAAGTGTATACCACCAAAAAAGGGATGACAACTTTTTTCTTCTCTGAAACTCTTCAGTACCTGTTATTCTGCTACGCATTTAATTCACTGTGAATCACACAACAGAAGGAAGCTACAAATTAGGGTAAGTAAATTATTTATTTTGAAGGGAGGAATGTATATGGTCTAGTAAGTTTATGATGACAAAAGAAGATCTGCATCTTATCTCAACAAAAGTTCAACCTCAGGAGACTGAAATGTTTGCCAGCAAGTTCTAAATCACACAGACACCAATGAATGTAGATCTTAATTGTAGAGATTAGCTGACCAGAAGTTTCCACTACCATTAATGAGCTAAACTGAAGAATATCAATCAGATGTCTTCTGTCCTAGCAAACGGAAGATTTCACAAATCACAGGTCTGGAAACCTCCTTCAAGAAGGAGATGAAAGGTTTCCAAAACCAAACTAATCCCTCAATTTCAAGAGAAATGCATTTAGTATAAAGCTTTATTAGCAAATACTTACAATGATAAAATTAGCTTAAAAAATTAACGTTATTGCCATAAAGGGACTGTAAAACAATCCACTGGGGAATGATTCAGAGATAGCAAGGCATGGGGGGAAAAATGAGGTAAAAAGTCAATGAGGAATTGATTGATAACACTGTGAAGGCAGATTGATTTTGAAGAGATAACATGCAACTAAAAAGAAAAAAAAATCCTGTACTTAATGAACATAAAGAAGTTAGATCCATCTCCCACCAGAAATTCCACATGGACAGTTCTGCCATCCTCAGAAAGACTACATATGAACTTCTTCCCAGCTTCAAAAAGTTGAATAACTTTAACAGACATTCACAGCTCAAGGCCCAAACCCTTATTCATAAGTAACTAAGTCATATGTATGAGTTGATCAGAGTTTTTACCACCAATATTAAAAGAGAAATTTCATCACCAATTTCTATGTGAAGGCATAGAAATTTACTGCATTCCTTTCAATAATCAGTTCCACCATCACATAATCCCTCTGTTGACAAAGAAATACTTTTTCTCTCCTATTCAAATATTGCTAACTTCTGATCACTGAATCTAGTTATGTCTAACAATTTTCAACTGTCAGACATTTTATCTTCATTTCAATATATCTTTATTATTGCCAAGTCTCTTAATATCCTATTCAATAAACTGAAGCATATTCAGCTCCTTGAGTCTCTATTAAACAAAGTTTCAGGATTCTCCGCTTACATTTTTCCTTTTGCTGTCTTTCAACACCCTTTTTAGGCTGCTGTCATTGGAATTAGACACAGAACTCAACTGCAGTCTCAATGGTAATTGCTGAAACAAAGCATTAACATCATTTAACTTTACCAACATCATTAGTAAAAGTTAATTCTCTGTGTCTGTATGGATTTTTAAAAGATGTGTATCTGCTCTTCCACAGCTTCCTCCTAAGAGCTTATATACATTAACTCTACATAACTTTCAGGAAACAGACCTAATTTTGAAAATATTCTTCTCCACTTATGACCTCACATGCTGTTGTCTTCACCCAGTTTACTAACCAATGTGTTTTCATTATCAGTGACTAATACTTAGTGTTCAGGTTCGACTAGAAATAGATTCACACCTTCTCTGATAAAATATGCTTTAATTAAAATAATTTATAAAAATATNGTTAAACCACGACACTAGACAATAATCCGATCTTATTAAATTGCTTTAGAAACATGTTGTTTTGGTTATTTCAGATTACCAGTTTTAAGATCTCTTCCTATTAGCCAGTTCAGCTGATATATGACAAACGTCTCACATGTATTTACATGATTATCCTTTAAAAGTCACAAACAAAACTCATTGGAATTACCAGAAAAAAATTCAACAGATTTTGGATTGTAATTTACTGCTTGTAACTACAAATGGCTACTATATAAAAATTTATAAAATGTTCGATTAAATACACAAAGAAGTTTCTCTCACAAAAACCCATATAGAACTTCCATTATATTCTATCCCACTTGCGAAATAGGACTTATCAGCCTAAAGCATTTCCAGACCAACCATCACCCAGTGAAACCATATACCTTTGAAAAGACTACCAATTGAGAAATACCAATTGAGAGTGTTCCAATTCATTTCATGAAAAACAAAAACCACCCGACCTATATCTCTTAGGTGCTAAACAAGTAACTTATCAGTGGGATTTTAACTAAAACATTTATTTATATAACATGAGGACCCTGATAAAAGGAAAAATTTTAAATTTCATTATGCAAACAATGAAATTACCTGCAATTCCAAATGGCAAAAAACCCAAAGCAAGTATTTTCCCAGAATTTTGATCTATACGATATTAACTACCCTTAGTTATTACTGCATAACTTTAATACAGGATCAGATTTGAACATTAATCATGGCAATTTAATTTTTTTCTTAGACAAAATATGTATTTTATAATTTTATTTTCTTAGACAAAATACATATTTTATCTTTGTAAGCAAATGTGCCAAAATAAATTCTTGTCTACCCTACTTTACTTTCTCATTATCAAACAAAAACATTAGAGTTTAGTTTAGTAAGCCTATTGTACTTCCCATTATTACTAGAATAATCAGAGAATTCTGGTCAGTCAAGTAAGATGCATATCTCATAAGAAAACAGTCCTTTAAATTTAGTTAAAGGTTAAAATAACCAGCTAATACTTGAGAGGAAAAGATTTCATCTTCGTATAATAAAAGACATAATCAACTCTTCATGGGAGAAGACAGGAAAGGAAATGGACAGAATGAAAGGTACTTGTGGGACAAAGTCATCACAGTGGAAGTGTTTGCTCAACAATCTCTATATGACCCAAAAAAATGGGAAGTTTCCTATCTGCTTTAAAAATGGCAAATTCCCGTCTTCCTCCCTATTTGATATCAAGCTGAACTGATGGAAGTACTAAGACTTCCAGTCTCCCATAATTTCTATCTGCCAGAAGTTACTCACCCATCAGATCTGCTAATGGGGCTGCTCAAAAGTATTATCTCAGTCAAAGTGAGCCAAGGACAGGAAAGATGTAATAATTAAAGAGCTTTTCCAATCAGTCTCATTTTGACAGAAAGGGGTTAGGGCACAAGTCCCAGGGGAAGCTCATCCATATAAACTAAGTTGTGCACAATACAGGTGAGAAGTGAAATACTAAGTGTTCTGGGACAAGAGAAGCAAATATATGCACTGAAACTACTGCCTTCCCATGCTAAGCCAAGAACATTGTGACTGACTAGCAAAAGCCAGCTTACTTTGAAAAGGCTATCCCTCCTTGCTCCGCCCACTGCACAGTTCTAAAAGGAGCAAATTGTTCAGAAAGCATTGAAGTACTGTGGACATTTAAATTCTGTCCTTGCCAGATAAACCAACCAATTTTTTTTAATGTGTATTTTCATCTGACTTCCAAGTTTCTTGCCATAATAAAGAACAAATTTACCCTGGTATGACTAAAAATAAATCATTGAACGGAATTGCATTCTTCTATGTTCTAAATTAATTCTGAAAATTTGCCTAAACTGGAATATTGTCCTGGGAAAAAAGTATCTCAAAAATTTTAAAGAAAAATTTTCAAATTTCAGAATTTCTGAATATCTTCATATGGAGTATTTTACAAGAAATGAATATGTATGTGTATACACACCTATATACCTATGTGCCTGAAATGACTTGGCAAGAATTCTTCTTTTTCCTAGGATGGAAATCCAAGGCATACTACACCACTGGCAAATTCAGTTGTTTCACCTCAATATTATTTGCATTCCCTACCCTATAAAGCAGTACAATGCAACTAGATATAACTCAGGGTGACCTTTGAGGGGAGTAACAACTTTGGACCCCAGAGCAGGTCCTACACTCTATAGCATGCAGCTTGTTTTAAGAAGTAAATCTAGAAACAAGAATCACAAGAATCACAAAAGTGCAAACCTAAGACTTTGCAATTAAACAAAAGATTTTTAAATTATCCCCTAGATAAAGGTGAAACATTAGTAATTATTTTTAAGTATGCTTTGCCAACTAGTCTTCAAATTTGTGAAGGTAGATGCAGTTTGAAGCTTAGGTTCCATCGAAAGTTTATACAAACATCTTGGTAGTAGCCTTGGCATTGCTATCTTAATGCTCTCAGCAGTTTTCAAAGCTGCACACTGATCAGTGTTAACTGTATTTATTACACATAAAATGTTTAACACACTGAAGGTGTTAAGACTAACAATATTTATCCAAAAGCCTTCTTTAGTGTTGTAGTTTGTTTGGTGCTTTTAAAAAAAAAGGTTGGTATATGTAAAAAGTTTTTATTTCTTCTAATTTATTTCTTCAAATACATTATTCACAAAATCTACAAATTCTGCATAGCAGCAAAACAATATAACTACACTTACACTGAACTGCACAAGTCCAGATTTTGCTCTCAACTATGTTTTCATATACACAGCATTATTGATTCTTAAAACATCCAAGAAAAGTAAAATTATAACTTCAGTTCTCCAGTTGTCAACCAAGCTATTCCAGGCCTTAACAGAGTTCAGACAAAACTCCAGGGTAGTATTCACTTAAAGTGTAATCAGCTTAGACTGAGAGGCTATCAACCTAGAGTGAGTATGTAACCTGAAGATTAGATGCTAGAAATCCAGGAGAAATGCCATGTAATCACAGTTTCACAGCCAGCGAAGCTGTCCTTCACAATGCGTGGCCAAGCAGGCTGGAGATGCCTAATCTCACACTCTCCTAAGAACATACTACCATCGGAAAAAAAAAAAAATCTAAGGAGCAAGTATGTGAACTGTAGTACGTGACTTTGCTCTAAAGCTTATGGAGCACAGACCTCAACAATTGAAGGGCTGAAGGGAGCTTGCCTCAAGACAAGCAAAATGGCATCGTGGGCGGAAGAGCAGCTGATTGCTCTGAGGACAGGAAAACTGACTGCTGGCCATCTTCAGCAGTACTATTCCAGACCCTGCTCAAATCTCTTCTCTGTCAAGCTATCAAGCCTTTATACAGTTCTGGGGCTAACTAAAGGAAGACTTGCCGGAAAACAACGGTCCTGAAGGAGAAGTCATATACTGATAGCTGCCACCTACACAGACATAGAAACAAGGCAGCTAATGGGAGGGAGATGAGACAGCAGCTATCCTAGATGCGAACCTGGTTAGTAGGATGGAATTGGTTAACATTTAGTGACAGATAGCTGAGATAAAGGTGATCATGAAACAGTACTGTTCATTAAGATGTATCAAATTTCAAAAGCCACCACAGTGGCTTTTGTCCTAGTATCTAGGACATAACAGATGTCCTAAAGGGGAGAAAACTTCTAAACAGCAATGCTTGCAATCATTAGATGGAAGTTATGCAAAACTATCTACATCACTTCTCCTTCACAAATTATATTATGCATGCTTGAAACTGCAAATCATATTTGCAAATTTAATTAAGCTTATTGTCAACTGTTCCTTAAAAAAGGTAGTTAAGCTACTGTTGTCAAACAGTTAGTAGTTTTAAACCTGAAAAGAAGGATTTTAACAATGTATTCAGTTTTCCTTTCTGAACACTCTCTATGGTCATCACTTATTCTAATTCACACCACAAGTGGCAGAAATCTGTCTCTTTCTTTTTCATTAAGACACAGAGAACATTTACTAAGCAAAAGTATGTGATTAAAAAAAACATTTTACACCCTATCTCATGAAGCAGAGTAGCTTCATATTTGAAACATATATTTGACAAAAGTCTAAGGATTAAATTGTACTTTAAATGCAAAATTTTATTTCTGAAGATTTGAAGCTACTTCGCTGAAATAACTCCATCTATTTAACTGGAGATAGATCTACATTGAAGCACAATTTATCCCTAAATAATTTATTACAGAGGTCACTTGGTGATGGCAGTCAATATTCTCTAAGATACCTTTTAAAGAGTATGAACATTAACTTAACTTACTAGAGGGTGAGAGAAGGAAGACTTGAGATAGGAATTTTCTACAGTACACCAGCTGTTAAGCAACCACAGCCCCAGCTGCAATGACAAATCACGAAGTTCAGGACTGCTAAATTTCAAGTTTGGCTGCGATTCTACTTCTAAAAGGAAAAAATATATGAGAGTAGGGACACAGAACACCTGTTGCTGGAACATTTAGTATCACTGAGCTCTATTGCTTATTCATAGAGCACTACCTATCACATTTGTGATAAGAAAACATCCAAATAACAAAAACAATACTATCCATTTCCTCTTCCTCCTTTGTTTTAACATAGAAGTCAACTGATATTTTGGAATGATATAAACAAGGAGTTAGTTATGTCTTAAAACACAGGGTATTTTTTTAGGTCACTCTGTTCAGGTGTATTTCCAGACAGCAGAATAATTCTTAAAGTCTTTCTCATTTTCAAAATTTTCTTTCACTTTTAGGCAATGCACTGATGTTGGCATTTCTTTTATTGCGGTTCTGTAGATGTGCTCAACATACTGCTGATAAATTGACAGATCCTTGCCTTAATAAGCTTATGTTCTAAATAAGCCTGAATAATGTGGTAAAGGCATTACGAAAAGGACAAAGATGTTGTTGATCACACACTGTATCTTAGCTTTACCCAGAATGGCAAGGAGTACATGCAATTAAAAGGGACTGATCTCTCAGGAATAGCTGTGGGGTATTTAAAGTTCTAGGCAACATGTAGCCATAAATGAAAAGATAGCCTGTGCAAGAAAAAAGTTTAAATCAAGTTACTACCAATACTGAAAATGTATGTATGCTTTAAAAACAGTGAAAGGTTGGTATGAATTATCAACAAGCAAATTAGTGAAAATTGAAATTATCATATCTGTAAGTCAAACTTTTAAAGACAGAAATACTGCAGTTCCATGGAGAATACAATTGAGTTTCTACATCTGTCTTCTCTTTTGATACAATTTTATTCTAATCACTTGAAATGTTGGAAAGCTAAAAGCAACATTACGCAGTTCTGAGAATATATGCACAAGATTTATCCCACTTAAAAAAATACATTCAAATAAAGAACTCCTTAGCTAAATCTCTGGGTTAATTAGTGTTATTCATCCATACACTTAAGGTTAATCATCAGANATACACGTAAGGTTAATCATCAGAGTACTTGCAGAACTGATAAATTTCTTACTTCCTTCTGCAACTACAAGCTAACAAACTCTGAACAATCTGTGAAAGCCCAAAAAAATTATTATTCCTTTCTAATTCAAGAATAATGAAACTACTTGTTTAAAGGTAAATTTAAAAAAAAAAACTTGCTATAACATGAAGAAAAGAAACAGTATGGTATTATATGTTTCAGCAAGCCATCATCTGGAATATTTTCAAGGAAAACAAAATTAAGTGAGATACTGTATTAAGTGATACTGTAAGTTATATGTATTCACTGACAATCGCATAGGTGGACATGAACTTATACAAGTTAACAAGATGAGTTTTTAAACTTATTCTATAACTGCCAGGTCTAGGGTCTGGCTCATTCCAGTGTGTAAGCTGACCAGCTTCTGTTTCTCTCATATAGGAGTCAGAAGAAACTGTGTCTTTTTGTTATGTAGTCTTTTCTGAGTTCAACATTCTGTCCTTTAACATCATACAAAACACACTGAGACTCCCTGCTGGTAACCCATGTATCTGCAGTCTGAAGTGATAAATTTACAAATNAAAAATACATTCAAATAAAGAACTCCTTAGCTAAATCTCTGGGTTAATTAGTGTTATTCATCCATACACTTAAGGTTAATCATCAGAGTACTTGCAGAACTGATAAATTTCTTACTTCCTTCTGCAACTACAAGCTAACAAACTCTGAACAATCTGTGAAAGCCCAAAAAAATTATTATTCCTTTCTAATTCAAGAATAATGAAACTACTTGTTTAAAGGTAAATTTAAAAAAAAAAACTTGCTATAACATGAAGAAAAGAAACAGTATGGTATTATATGTTTCAGCAAGCCATCATCTGGAATATTTTCAAGGAAAACAAAATTAAGTGAGATACTGTATTAAGTGATACTGTAAGTTATATGTATTCACTGACAATCGCATAGGTGGACATGAACTTATACAAGTTAACAAGATGAGTTTTTAAACTTATTCTATAACTGCCAGGTCTAGGGTCTGGCTCATTCCAGTGTGTAAGCTGACCAGCTTCTGTTTCTCTCATATAGGAGTCAGAAGAAACTGTGTCTTTTTGTTATGTAGTCTTTTCTGAGTTCAACATTCTGTCCTTTAACATCATACAAAACACACTGAGACTCCCTGCTGGTAACCCATGTATCTGCAGTCTGAAGTGATAAATTTACAAATAGCCTAATAACCACAAATTAGAATACATTATAGTCAAAACCTGCTTACAGGATTTTTTTTTTTTTAAATGTAGAATGAATTTGAATGCCATGAATAAATCACAAGAAACAGACCATCTCTCAAAATGTTTCTTTTACAATAGCAATTCTACTAATAAAGTTCTAGGAATTTTATTACTATTTCATTACTAAATGAAATAATAATTCATTTGAATTACATTTTAGTTCAGGATAGTACTACAGCCCTAATCACCTGAAATCAAAAGAAACTATCAATTGCATATAAAGACTATCCCCAAGTCAGAATTTCAGTTATAGCAGGTTAACATAAAAAGAAAAAGAAATATGTATTTTAAATATTTTAAAAGCATTTATTTAAAACATATTTTAAATGTGTTATTTTCCTTTAAATCCACAAGTCTACTTGCAAAGTTTGCTTTTTAACTTCTTTATGCATCATGAAACTCCTGCTTTCAATATACCAACCCGAAATTGTAATCTTCTTTCCTTACCTTATTTTTAAACTGTAGTTGAATGGTTGTCACTTGCATAAAGAGACAGACAATTCAAATGCTACAGTAGTCAGATAAAATACATTCCACAATTTGTAAATAGTTCTAAATTCAATTTATGAATTATTTTTTTCTAGAGGTGGTGCAAATATTATCTAGAAGTACAGAATATATAGAGTAGGGTTTAACAGTACATTAACACCCACCCAGGTGCTCCTGTGTCCTCTTCTCCTTCAACCTCAGACACTACCATTAAGCATGCCTCAAGGATTACGACACACGTGCTTCAACTGTTACTTTCAGCAGTTTTCAAACTTGTAGATGATAAACTGAAAACCCTTACACCTTTCTTGAAAGCATATTTAAAAACAGATGTTGGTTCTGGCAACCAGGTTTGGAATACACAGAAGCTCTCCACACAGAAATACTGATCAAGTGAATGGAGAAGTCTCTATTTAAGCGCTAATACTGCCTTGCTTTAGTGTTCCGTGTGATGTCCAACAGAGACTAAAGCCAGCAAAACTGGAAGACATTCAACCTTCCTTCATGCCTATTAAAAGCAACACTGGTTTCATTCTCCTACATCCACATACTCAGGACTGACCCTCCGAAGGGTACCATTTTGGTGTTCTTCTCCANTTCTAGGCAACATGTAGCCATAAATGAAAAGATAGCCTGTGCAAGAAAAAAGTTTAAATCAAGTTACTACCAATACTGAAAATGTATGTATGCTTTAAAAACAGTGAAAGGTTGGTATGAATTATCAACAAGCAAATTAGTGAAAATTGAAATTATCATATCTGTAAGTCAAACTTTTAAAGACAGAAATACTGCAGTTCCATGGAGAATACAATTGAGTTTCTACATCTGTCTTCTCTTTTGATACAATTTTATTCTAATCACTTGAAATGTTGGAAAGCTAAAAGCAACATTACGCAGTTCTGAGAATATATGCACAAGATTTATCCCACTTAAAAAAATACATTCAAATAAAGAACTCCTTAGCTAAATCTCTGGGTTAATTAGTGTTATTCATCCATACACTTAAGGTTAATCATCAGAGTACTTGCAGAACTGATAAATTTCTTACTTCCTTCTGCAACTACAAGCTAACAAACTCTGAACAATCTGTGAAAGCCCAAAAAAATTATTATTCCTTTCTAATTCAAGAATAATGAAACTACTTGTTTAAAGGTAAATTTAAAAAAAAAAACTTGCTATAACATGAAGAAAAGAAACAGTATGGTATTATATGTTTCAGCAAGCCATCATCTGGAATATTTTCAAGGAAAACAAAATTAAGTGAGATACTGTATTAAGTGATACTGTAAGTTATATGTATTCACTGACAATCGCATAGGTGGACATGAACTTATACAAGTTAACAAGATGAGTTTTTAAACTTATTCTATAACTGCCAGGTCTAGGGTCTGGCTCATTCCAGTGTGTAAGCTGACCAGCTTCTGTTTCTCTCATATAGGAGTCAGAAGAAACTGTGTCTTTTTGTTATGTAGTCTTTTCTGAGTTCAACATTCTGTCCTTTAACATCATACAAAACACACTGAGACTCCCTGCTGGTAACCCATGTATCTGCAGTCTGAAGTGATAAATTTACAAATAGCCTAATAACCACAAATTAGAATACATTATAGTCAAAACCTGCTTACAGGATTTTTTTTTTTTTAAATGTAGAATGAATTTGAATGCCATGAATAAATCACAAGAAACAGACCATCTCTCAAAATGTTTCTTTTACAATAGCAATTCTACTAATAAAGTTCTAGGAATTTTATTACTATTTCATTACTAAATGAAATAATAATTCATTTGAATTACATTTTAGTTCAGGATAGTACTACAGCCCTAATCACCTGAAATCAAAAGAAACTATCAATTGCATATAAAGACTATCCCCAAGTCAGAATTTCAGTTATAGCAGGTTAACATAAAAAGAAAAAGAAATATGTATTTTAAATATTTTAAAAGCATTTATTTAAAACATATTTTAAATGTGTTATTTTCCTTTAAATCCACAAGTCTACTTGCAAAGTTTGCTTTTTAACTTCTTTATGCATCATGAAACTCCTGCTTTCAATATACCAACCCGAAATTGTAATCTTCTTTCCTTACCTTATTTTTAAACTGTAGTTGAATGGTTGTCACTTGCATAAAGAGACAGACAATTCAAATGCTACAGTAGTCAGATAAAATACATTCCACAATTTGTAAATAGTTCTAAATTCAATTTATGAATTATTTTTTTCTAGAGGTTGTGCAAATATTATCTAGAAGTACAGAATATATAGAGTAGGGTTTAACAGTACATTAACACCCACCCAGGTGCTCCTGTGTCCTCTTCTCCTTCAACCTCAGACACTACCATTAAGCATGCCTCAAGGATTACGACACACGTGCTTCAACTGTTACTTTCAGCAGTTTTCAAACTTGTAGATGATAAACTGAAAACCCTTACACCTTTCTTGAAAGCATATTTAAAAACAGATGTTGGTTCTGGCAACCAGGTTTGGAATACACAGAAGCTCTCCACACAGAAATACTGATCAAGTGAATGGAGAAGTCTCTATTTAAGCGCTAATACTGCCTTGCTTTAGTGTTCCGTGTGATGTCCAACAGAGACTAAAGCCAGCAAAACTGGAAGACATTCAACCTTCCTTCATGCCTATTAAAAGCAACACTGGTTTCATTCTCCTACATCCACATACTCAGGACTGACCCTCCGAAGGGTACCATTTTGGTGTTCTTCTCCACACATGCCAGTTGTGGCAGTTCCTTTTCCAACGTGATTAAATCTCAACATCTAGAGATACAGATAGCAACACATTCCCTATTAAAAGTTCCAGAGCAGTCACCATAATTCAAGTAATTTGATCTTACATCAATGTCTAGTACAAACTTTAGAACAAAACTAACAGAAATCTACTGCAAAATTTCCAGAGCTCATCTTCACTGTATACAAGAGCAGCAGTGAGCTGTCAGGATAAAAAAACTTTGACATGAGTAGGTGTTTGATTTCACCTTTTCCTCTGATGTGCAATATTGTAAAGCTTTTCACTTCTCCTCTTACAGATATAGATCTTCTTGATAATGTATGTCAGAGAGGAACATGTTGAGGACTGCGAATGCCAAACCACATCCATGTATAATGTCAGGAATGTCAAAATTGGGTACAGGCAGGTCTCCTGCCCTGTAGAAAGACTGATTCAAGACTGGGAGACTTTTTTTTTAAACTAGATGAAATGTTCTTACCTGAAATATCTATGTACCAAAGCTGTGCTACTCACTAACAAACCTTTATACAACCAAATTAATGACAACAACACTTTGATTTATCTCTTTGAATTAAGTTTTCCAAGCTCATTAGACATTGGCATAATCAGGTGACCTTCCCTACTCAAGATTCCTGCGTTCTTAGTTGAGCAGGCTCAGTGTGAGTCAGCAGTGTGCCCTGGCAGCCAGGAGGGCAAACCGCATCCTTGGGGAGCATCAAACACAGCATAACCAGCCGTCAAAAGAGGCGATTATTCCGCTGCATTCAGCGTTGGTACGGCATCACCTCGAGTACTGTGTGCAGTTCTGGGCCCCACAATTTAAGAAGCATGTGAAGGTCCTTGAATGCGTCCAGATGAGGGCAACAAAGTTGGTGAAAGGGCTGGAAGTCGTATCCTATGAGGACTGGCTAAGGACTCTGGGCTTGTCTAGTTTGGAAAAAAGGAGGCTGAGGGGCGACCTAATTGCTCTCTACAGCTTCCTGAGGAGGGGAAGTGGAGAGGGAAGTGCTGGTCTCTTCTCCATGGTATCCAATGACAGGACACCTGGGAATGGTTCAAAGCCGCATCAGGGGAGGTTTAGGCTGGACATTAGGAAGCATTTCTTTACCTAGAGGGTGGTCAAACACTGGAACAGGTTTCCTAGAGAGGTGGCCAATGCCCCAAGCATGTCAGTGTTTAAGAGGCATTTGGACAATGCCCTTAATAACATGCTTTAACTTTAACTGGTCGGCCCTGAAGTGGTCAGGCAGTTGAACTAGATGATCATTGTAGGTCCGTTCCGACTGAACTATTCTATTCTAAATTACAGCTCCAGTCTTAAGACGAATTACTGATTGAACTTTGGAGACTTTATAGTTTCTGTTGTTATTAGATTTCACAGATGGAATACTGTCTTTAACATTTAAGTCCTGTGTTGCAAATTAAGCAATCCAAATTGTTTCTTCTCACATGACGTGTCCAAATCCTGGAAAGACCTCTCACTAGCATGAAACAAAATGAAATGGGTTTAAAATACTTTTCCTGTAATGTCAGCTATGTAGTGTCTCTGAAAATGCAATTATGCAGCCATTTATAGTAGTGTTTATCCGGATTTTTCTTACTTGACCAGACCATTTCAATTCATAGCAATTCAAGCATGAGGGATGCACTGAATCCATATTTGGTATTTTAGTTAGGCACTTGCTTAGATGGGACAAAATTAGACAATCTTCATAATTTATAATATCTTAATTTGGTTTTCACTATCTACAAACTATTCAACCTAATTAAGAAGCTGTACTAATGCCTAATTATATTCAAAGAGCAACAAACTTTTTAAAGAATCTATTCTACCATTTAATAAATATTTCTACTACAGAAGTAAAGTCTTTGTGTCCACAAGCTGGAAAAAATATATAGTTGGTTTAACTTGCATGTATTTTTACAATTGAACTGCTCCATAAAGCACATTGTAGTATTTAATTTTCTTTTCTTCTGCCACAGTCTTATCAGAAATTGTGAATTTTCCTATTAAAATCATTTTTTCATGTACCATGTGTGTTAAACCAGCAAGTTGGTTCCTTTTGGGAAAAAAACCCATGTTGTTTAAAGTAACTGATAATTGGAGTCTACTGTTTACCATGGACCACACTACAGATACATTAGTGGGGCAATTCAGTCTTCCCACTCATTGTCACTCTGGAGTTAAGGAGATTGCATATTTGAAACATCAGTTCAAAAATAATTCATGATCTTGCTACTGACAGCTGCAGTAACTTAATTAATTAATACAATTGCCACAGTGCCATTTTGATCTTTGTGGTTAGAATAAAATGGCAAGACTGAAGCCACAAAATTTCTAACAGTCTCTTTGACACTTATCAAAAAACATCTATTAATATTCAATTACACTTAACATAAAACTTGCAACTTCCAATTGAAATACTCTATCTTCCCAGTGAATTCAGTTACATTTGAGTCTTGACATAGGAATTATTCTACTCTGAAGATATACTGCGTAAAGTTAAATTTTGTCCAAGAATTTTTGTAAAAACATATTTAACCAACAACTTCCATGAAATATCATTAAAAGTAATTTTAAGTTGCAAAACTAAAATAATACAGACAAAATATATTAGTTATCTAGAACTGAAACAAATAAAATTTTTGCTTCCAGATCTCACCTAACATAGTCCTGAGCACTTGCTGAAGATTTAAAAGAATGATATTTAAAGCAAATTAGGGCACAATATTAAAACACAAAAGTCAAACAAGCCTCTCAAAACACCCTGACAAAAATAGTCCTCAATACTCACCCATCATTAGAACATGTCAAAAATTCTTCTTTTATTTTTGGATGCCAACAGCCTGAATTGAGCATTGCTGTGTGACCCTAAGGAAATGAACACAAAGAGGTCTTACAAAGTTTTGTAAGATGTCTTAAAAATTTTCTCCAAATCCTTCAAGTGGAATCACATGAAAGCTTGAGGGCCAAATCAGACCCTTTTGACCACAGCAATGGCTAACTTACATCACAATGATTTAACAGATTTTATGTACTCTAATCCATTTCATCCTTGCTTGTTTTCATTTTCAAATTATAAAAACCCTGCCATTCTTTTATTTATTTTTTCTTTCAGAAAATGGCATGGAATCATACTTCCCCATTTTGTCTTGGGCAAACTGTAATGCAGAGAAAGGATGAAACAATAAGCATCAATATGGTGTCACGCAAATTGTTCCAAGCTATACAAACATAACAGGAATAACAAGAATTACCAGGGTGACAAAATATACATACTTAATGCCAAACTACACTATCCAAAGACCTTGTTGGAGAAAAATGAGGAATTGAATTCAAAAGTCAAGATGGATTTAACCTGAGGTGAGTTTTTCATAAAAGATTAGAAGTTGCAAATTGAATAGTCAGCCCTGTTTCTTTAGAATGGAAAAAACAGAAGGTAAGGATTTTAACCAAAGTAAGTGATTGCCATTATGAAGACTATGCATATAAAATGTCTTTGTCCAGTTGGCTTTATTTCTTTGAAGTACAGGCACATGCTCATTGATTACATCCAAAGAGAAATTTGGAAACTACTCCTGCAATGCTGGAATTACTTCAGTTTGCTTTAAGCACAAATATGGAGAGAAATACTGAAAAGTTAATGAGGTGATACAACAAATATTTTAGCATTTTGACTGTTGGACCACAATACACTAGAATTCTAGAAGTTTACAAGAGAAAGAAAATCTGAATTATTTTTCAGTAAACAAAAACTAAATCAGATGTTATTATTTGATGGTTTTATATACATATGACTAGCCAAAAGAAATAGTCATCTGACAAGAACAGCTTTAGGCAAAACAGCGTTTAGTCTAGTTATTTCACAATATACTTTACAAGTAATAAATAAGTCAACTTTATAATCAATTTGAGCAGTAGATTTTATCATGACTTTTTAGGCTTAAGCTATTTAAAAAATTGACCTTAATTTAAATCATCTATGTAAACAGAATCCTTGTCTCATACAGTTTGTGGAAATACGAAGGCAAAGGGGTCAAAACCCAATCAACTATTGTTAAAATACTTCAAGACTATCAATCAGCCCTTCTCCATTTGCATTTTTAACTACCATTAAAAATGTACACATTGTTGCTTATTAGTCTTACACTCATGGCATGCAAGTAACAATAATAACAACCTCCAACCCCTGCCTTGAAAAAGGTAAGTTGTATCAGCAAAAGAATGGATGGTAGAAGAAAGCAAGAGACTAGATAAGATCAATAGTTTCTCATATTTTTTTGGGTTGGTTGGAGAAGGATATGTGGGAAGCTGACAATTTTTACAAGATACACTTTTAAATAGATGAATTTGTTGTAGCATCACAGAAACATTAGTTGGAAGAGACCTCTTGAGTTCACCTAGCTCAACCTCCCGCTCAAAGCCAGATTATAGCCAACACCAGATCAGGACAGCCATGGCTTTGTGTAGCTGGGTCTTGAAAACCTCCATGGATGAAGGTCCCAAAACTTCCAGCACGTATCAATACATAGGACTATCGCATCCCAGAGACAGGGCTTTGCATTCTTCCTTACTGAACTTCATGAGGTTTCTCATTAAGAGCAAAAATACACTATATTGTCAGTGTTCTGGCATTCAATTAATTTCTGACTTTACCTTTGTGTTTGTCATATCCACAATGTATCGGTCTCCTTTTATGCATTCCATTACTGGGAAACCACCTCTGTCAAAAACTTTTGCCTGAGAGTTACCAGAGATGACGAGAATGACATCTCCTGTGCTGCTATACTGTAAAGATTTGATTTGGTGACTAAACAGAAAAAAGAAAAAGAAAGAAAATGTTTCAATTAATTTCAGTTCCTGTAAGCCTACACTAAAACAAAAGCATCAATGGTGACAAAACTATTGCAGAAATAGACCTATATGCACTCCTATACCAAAAAAAGTGGGGGGAAAAAAACCTGAGATTAATGGATTAAACCTTTTTATTCCTCTGTGTGTCTGTGTGTGTGTGTGCGTGTGTGTGCACGCATGTCACATTTCCTTCTTCAATCACACAGCACATCAAACAGTATTATTTACAAAGTTGGCACCTAAAATGTCATGTCTGGCAAACATATTTAACTTTAAAAATGCTCTTAAAACTCTAAGTGAAAAATAGTATGTGTCAGATTCAGCTCTTCAGAGTTGAGAATTCTTTTTCATCTTCTCAAAAGCAACATATGGATTTACAGTAATCTATAAGTTACTATAAAAGGATGTTGTTGTCCTACATAAAACTCCACTGTACATTGTAGAACAGGAAATTAGTTATGTGTCAGCATTCTTGCATCTTTTTCTATGTTCAGGGCCACAGTTTCATCAGAATCTTAAATAAAGTTAAATACACCATCAACCCTGGAAACATGACAGTAGATAACAATCTGCCTAGTCTACTGTGTCTTAGATGATTGCTCATTTGCTGTAAGGGTTTTCTTACACACGTCTTCTATTGATTGAGAAAACCTGGGACAGAAATCACGGACTAATACCAAGACGACAAAAATTATTAACTGAAAGTGGGAAGATGGCTGATGAGTGAGAAGTCCATTTCCAGCTTCAGCATCTTCTCTCAGCATTCTGCTTTATGGACAAAGTTAACTGCAGTTGCTCTATCTGAAGCACACATCCCTTTGCTGCCTCACCCGGCTATACTCCGTTACAAGGATGGCAAAGAATGCAAAGCAGTCTATCCACTCCACACCTGTCAGAATTTATATCCTGGCATATTAACAGAATGCACACAGTAACATTACTTTACATAAATGCTTTAGCTCTGCAGCTAAATTAACCCCAAATTAAGGACTGGAACACATTTGCCAGCTAGATTTGGATTCCAAAGACATCCAAACTGTCCTCAAAGGAGTATCTTCCTTTTGGTGAAGAACATAACCATGTGCATTCAAATCCTCGCAACTTTAAGAAAACTACTTTTTAACACAATTTCACATCAATAAAATTAACTCTCAGATGATCAACAAGACTGACTATCCAACTTGTAACTTAATAATTAATGTTTCATGTCCTGTATGGTAGTGACTTCATGACTGACTCAGTAGTAACTATTATCTGTTAGATCTGTTCTCAAACTGTGAGTTACTACACAAAACACATAAAACATCGTAATACATTTTTTAAAAGTTCTGCATTGATCATACTAATGTAACCTAAGCATAAGTTTCTCATTCAAAAAGTGTTTGGCAAAACTGATTACGTTATGATTCAAAAGCCAAGAATTGCTTCAAGCACCCTATTATGTAACACAAACTGGCAGCCAAATTGGCCGAAGTATTATAAACTCTGATTTTTAGTTGAAAGGAGACACTCAAATCTGGGAATTTCCAAAATAGACCATAGGCGATGTCTGAAAAAGCATCCTGAGCCTCAAGAGCAAAAATGGATACTTGCTCAGAAGAGGGGAAAGAAGGCCAGCCACATTAAGCTCAGAGGAAACATTGAAAAAATTAAAAAGAAACCCACACAAGAAACAGTATCTAAAGTCTAGAATATTCTTTGCAGACAGTTGATAAGCCTAGACTAAAGAATCCATCAGATTCAGCTTTAGAGCAACAAGCATATCTTAGGAATCAAAAAATTTTTCTCAGTTGTACTTCCGAGTGCTCTCGCCATATCACATGATTTGTACAAAGCTCAGAATATTCCTGAGCCCCACCTGAGTACTGCATGCAGAATAAAGCACTTACCTAGTTACATTTCTCATACTCTAATGCCGAAATTGTCAAAAGAAAATACCCAACACATCTCCAAAGCACAGGTTCATGTTTTGCACTTTTTATTGTTGAAATGTAAGAACCAAAAATATACATTTAAAAATGACACTAAAAGTTTATTTTTGCTTGATGCATGCCTCATGCATAAAAGAGGATTTGGCCACTATCTATGATCAGACAGCTTGTCCAGAAGTAAAATCTGATTTCTGAGAGAATCCACAATTTGTAAAGGCCCACAGAGTCTTCTGAGAAAACTGTTTTTCAGATACTGAAGTACTGAAATTAAAACTGCTAACATGGCACTGTTAGTAATTTGACCAATATCATCTTATTGCTTCCGTGTAGTTCTGTATCAGCATGTTTGAACAATTAACTTAGATTAGAAGTCAATAATTTAACTTAGATTAGAAGTTTCTTCTAACAAGGAAAAGCACCTGATTTTATAGCGCCTAGCACAATGGCAACATAACTAATAATTCATCAAATCAGTCATGTGAAAAAATTAGTCTGAGAGAAAAGATTTCCACAACCTTTATCTAAAGGCAAAAAAAAAAAAAAAAAAAAATCAAAACACCTTTGTGACTGTGCAATATGACTTCTAAAATCATGTCCAAAAAATTGGTTCTATAAGCAGGATATTTGCAAAGCCCCAGAAGTTACCGCTTTTCAGATGTTTATTGGAGTATGACCAAGAGCGAGGCTCTGCAGAGGCCGTTCTTAAAGAAAACATTTTTGGTTCTTATTATTGTTAAAGCAAAAGTCTTGGGAAACTTACAAAAACAATTCCCTTTAATAGCATTAATCCAAGTCATTTTGGTTTAAAACTGCCAAATGTGCATAGTACTTTCTGCCAGAACCTGCAGAACAGAGCTACATACATGGGTAGAATCGTGAAACACAAATAATTTCTACACACATAACACAGCTTTGCCTTACCCTTGCCTTCGCCTTTAACACTGAGGTGTGGTTTGAAGGTACTAGTTTTTTGTCAGGCTCTTTTTTTTTTCCTTACATCCCAAATCCAAGGAGAAATTAACAGAGTAACCTGATATTATGCTACAAAATGGAGCCTGGACAATATAGAATTGTTCTCAGGCTATTTTATTCTTAAAATGAAACTAAATTTATGGTCCAGAACTGGATTTCTGCTAACACCTAAAGCTTCAATACCAGAACTCCTCGGAATTCTTTGAAATTAAGGTCTGTGAATGCTAATAGTCTTTGCAATAAATTCCATAGTGAAAAAAATAATATAAGAATATATATACGCCTGGGCGTAATTTATATAATATTCCACATAGTGCTCACCAGTATGCCTCGATGTCAGCACGAAAGAACTTTTTCTTGAGTTTGGATCTTTTTACCATACAGAGCTATAGCTCCAGTTCTAAGTTTACAAAAATATACAGAAGGGGTACTTAAATAATCTGTTTTTAAAAGCCCAAAATTAGTACGTGGGACTTGCAACATAAGTGAAATTCTCAAAATTTTCACCAGCCAATTCTATTTTTAATATTATTTTATATTTATATTTTTATGTATTTCATTTATACTTCAACATGCTCAAACCACAAGAATGTACATTTCACCAAGAATATTCATATAAAAATGAGATACTTATGACACACTAAACAAGCAGGGTCAGGGATAACAAGTACTTTAAGGCTCATATTCTACCATCAGTTTTTGCCAAAAGGAGGTTACAAATGTATTTGCAAGCTGTTTTCCTTAAAATGGGACATTAACGTACACTATACTTGTAGTTTTTATATATATTTATGTGTTATACCATTATTATCAAGTACTACTACATTTGAATACACTCTTCTGCTCAATTTTGAAATGCTTCAGCTAAAATAATCTACTGTGGGAGTAAAGACTGTCAGCTCTTTCTTATTGCTTAGTTATGACAGAGGAGAAGAAAATACCATTTGTATCCTGCTAACTAATCATGTAAATGAAATTCATGCCAGAAAAGTCTGAATGTGACCTCATGTTTGGAGAATTTATTTATTTACTTACTTATTTCAAAGCAGCATGTTTNCCCCACCTGAGTACTGCATGCAGAATAAAGCACTTACCTAGTTACATTTCTCATACTCTAATGCCGAAATTGTCAAAAGAAAATACCCAACACATCTCCAAAGCACAGGTTCATGTTTTGCACTTTTTATTGTTGAAATGTAAGAACCAAAAATATACATTTAAAAATGACACTAAAAGTTTATTTTTGCTTGATGCATGCCTCATGCATAAAAGAGGATTTGGCCACTATCTATGATCAGACAGCTTGTCCAGAAGTAAAATCTGATTTCTGAGAGAATCCACAATTTGTAAAGGCCCACAGAGTCTTCTGAGAAAACTGTTTTTCAGATACTGAAGTACTGAAATTAAAACTGCTAACATGGCACTGTTAGTAATTTGACCAATATCATCTTATTGCTTCCGTGTAGTTCTGTATCAGCATGTTTGAACAATTAACTTAGATTAGAAGTCAATAATTTAACTTAGATTAGAAGTTTCTTCTAACAAGGAAAAGCACCTGATTTTATAGCGCCTAGCACAATGGCAACATAACTAATAATTCATCAAATCAGTCATGTGAAAAAATTAGTCTGAGAGAAAAGATTTCCACAACCTTTATCTAAAGGCAAAAAAAAAAAAAAAAAAAAATCAAAACACCTTTGTGACTGTGCAATATGACTTCTAAAATCATGTCCAAAAAATTGGTTCTATAAGCAGGATATTTGCAAAGCCCCAGAAGTTACCGCTTTTCAGATGTTTATTGGAGTATGACCAAGAGCGAGGCTCTGCAGAGGCCGTTCTTAAAGAAAACATTTTTGGTTCTTATTATTGTTAAAGCAAAAGTCTTGGGAAACTTACAAAAACAATTCCCTTTAATAGCATTAATCCAAGTCATTTTGGTTTAAAACTGCCAAATGTGCATAGTACTTTCTGCCAGAACCTGCAGAACAGAGCTACATACATGGGTAGAATCGTGAAACACAAATAATTTCTACACACATAACACAGCTTTGCCTTACCCTTGCCTTCGCCTTTAACACTGAGGTGTGGTTTGAAGGTACTAGTTTTTTGTCAGGCTCTTTTTTTTTTCCTTACATCCCAAATCCAAGGAGAAATTAACAGAGTAACCTGATATTATGCTACAAAATGGAGCCTGGACAATATAGAATTGTTCTCAGGCTATTTTATTCTTAAAATGAAACTAAATTTATGGTCCAGAACTGGATTTCTGCTAACACCTAAAGCTTCAATACCAGAACTCCTCGGAATTCTTTGAAATTAAGGTCTGTGAATGCTAATAGTCTTTGCAATAAATTCCATAGTGAAAAAAATAATATAAGAATATATATACGCCTGGGCGTAATTTATATAATATTCCACATAGTGCTCACCAGTATGCCTCGATGTCAGCACGAAAGAACTTTTTCTTGAGTTTGGATCTTTTTACCATACAGAGCTATAGCTCCAGTTCTAAGTTTACAAAAATATACAGAAGGGGTACTTAAATAATCTGTTTTTAAAAGCCCAAAATTAGTACGTGGGACTTGCAACATAAGTGAAATTCTCAAAATTTTCACCAGCCAATTCTATTTTTAATATTATTTTATATTTATATTTTTATGTATTTCATTTATACTTCAACATGCTCAAACCACAAGAATGTACATTTCACCAAGAATATTCATATAAAAATGAGATACTTATGACACACTAAACAAGCAGGGTCAGGGATAACAAGTACTTTAAGGCTCATATTCTACCATCAGTTTTTGCCAAAAGGAGGTTACAAATGTATTTGCAAGCTGTTTTCCTTAAAATGGGACATTAACGTACACTATACTTGTAGTTTTTATATATATTTATGTGTTATACCATTATTATCAAGTACTACTACATTTGAATACACTCTTCTGCTCAATTTTGAAATGCTTCAGCTAAAATAATCTACTGTGGGAGTAAAGACTGTCAGCTCTTTCTTATTGCTTAGTTATGACAGAGGAGAAGAAAATACCATTTGTATCCTGCTAACTAATCATGTAAATGAAATTCATGCCAGAAAAGTCTGAATGTGACCTCAT
>VZTQ01000675.1:0-12081 GCA_013400755.1 Pelecanoides urinatrix | reverse complement strand
GCTAGTCAAGGACTTTTTGTCTTCCCATGCCCTGCCAGGTGTGCAGGGGGCTGGGAGGGGGCATGGCTGGGACGGCTGGCCCAGCTGGCCAATGGGCTATTCCATACCATATGACATCATCCTCAGCATATGAGGCTGGGTGAAGAAGAAGGAGGGGGGATGTTCGGAGTGATGGCGTTTGCCTTCCCAAGTAACCGTTACACATGACGGAGCCCTGCTTTCCTGGAGATGGCTGAACACCTGCCTGCCGATGGGAAGTGGTGAATGAATTCCTTGCTTTGCTTTGCTTGCGTGCGCGGCTTTTGCTTTACCTATTAAACTGTCTTTATCTCAACCCACGAGTTCTCTCACTTTTACCCTTCTGATTCTCTCCCTCATCCCACCCGGGGGGAGTGAGTGAGCGGCTGCGTGGTGCTCAGCGGCCGGCTGGGGTTAAACCACGACAACAGGCAAGCTAGTCAAGTGTGAGCTCACCCTGCCTGGCAGTGTGAAGCAGCCACCAAACCACAGAAGCAGGAGGGACGACACTTGGACAATATGGGATAAGCATTAGAGATTATTCATTTTCTGTGAGTTGATAAATGTGAGTAAATAAAACTTCTCCTCCCATTTGGTCCCCTCTCCACAGGAGGTGCATTCTTCCAGGAGCTACTGCCCAGGAGGAGAGGGCAGGCTCCTGCTGACTTCCACTCAAGTCTTCAAAGTAGTTGACCAGACACCAAGCAGCATTTCTCAGGAGATACCACCGTGAACACCAACCCACCTTGCCAAAGGTGCACCACTGCATTTCTATTCCCCCAGGTGATTTGCAAATGTAAGAAAAAGTATGTTCATCACATTCCCCTGTCACAAGAGATCAGGGACAAGGGTTAGTACTTAAGGAAAGACAAGCTGTCCCAAAACGTTTGGAGTAAGCTTTCTCTGCAGCCACGAGGAGCTCTGCTGGCACTGGTTTCTGGTAAGCAGTGCATACTCACCACAGGAAGCACCTAGACCAAGAAGAGGGAAGGGCACCTGGATACTTCAGTGTGTCTTTGTTTTGTGTTTTAAATGCAACACATTTCAAAGTCATCAAAAATATTCAGGGTCAGATAACAAAACAGGAGAAGGTGCTTTAAAGGTGAAGTGGTTGCACAGCTTCAGAAAAACAGCAGAGAATAAGCAAAGGATTCCCTCCCCCTCCATCCACCTTAATATTTTCATCAAATTATTGCCTACTAAAACAACATTCCAAAGCAGAGCTTTTCACTTGAAGAACAGAAAGCGAGGCTTTGATTAGTCGTCACTCATGAATTAAAGGAGCGCAAACATTTGCATATTTAACTGTTATAAACCTGCACAGGCATATTAATGAGTGCATTATTGCGACAGGCGGTTGAAAACATGCCATACTCTGTTCATAGACAGATGTATTTCACTGGTGATAAAAGGAATGTAGACTTACAATGCATCATGTTGGCACAATGTAAGATGTGAAATATAACTGAAGTATTTTGCAAAATAGTTGTAACTTACTGAGGTATCCTAATCAAATCCCTATTTCCTTGCCTTCCATTTGAATTATGCCCTGCTTACTTCAGCCTTTTTCTACCAAAGGCAGAGCTTGTAGATGTAAGAATCTTGAACTATCCCTCATGTGCCCAAATGCCCGAATTCTATGTATGCCAACAGGTAAAAAATAAATAAATAAACAACAACAAAAAAATGCTGACAGTGACTGTTGTTCTCCCGAGGCAGTGTGAGACGATTATTCTATCCCATCTTGCAAGTGGGCTTCTTCCTATCATGCTATGGAAAATGCCAACTAATTACAGGTGGATTCGTTTCTGGAATACATCACCCTAAAAGAAACTAATATAAAACTTATTTCCAGCTTTAAAAAAAAGCAGTTGAAATGTACTATTCTCTTTCTGACCTCATTAAAAGCCATGGCAAAACTCCCACTGACTTTAATGGGGCCAATACATCACTGGAAAATCACTAGAAGAATGAGTGTTTCCAAATTTTCAGACCAACTGCAGGGGAGGTTTAAACACAGGATTCATTTCCCTCTTCCCTCATCCAGACAAAACTTTGCTTATTCCCCCCCCACTAAGAGGAGATCAGCTATCTCGGATTTCCAGCATCTCCTCTGAACCACAAATTCTCAAGTAGGAGATTTGTTCCATTGCTCTGTATTTATTGACTTACGAAATTCCTTAAACCTACAGCCATTACGTTGTGTTTTGAAAACTTACTCAACATCTTTTGCAATTCCAAAATTTATTAAAACCTACGAGGCTAAGAAAAGCTAATGTGTAGTATTTCTATTGTTCATATCTCAAGAGAAAATTACACATCACATAAAAAATCATCACTAAGGGAGCAATCTTGGCTACAACTCGTGATAACCTAACTGCTCAGGAATTTACCAACTGGGAGTGGAATCGTGAGTTTCCTTTCCTACTTTGATTGCTCACTAGCTCACTGAAGTCTCAATCTTCAAGAGTCTCATCTGAAGCCCCCTTTCTTGGTTACCTACAATATCACATCCGTCAGGTGGACTCAAATATTCATTGTGTTGCGATTACTTCTTACAACAACTTTTAACTACAGCTTCTAAAGGACTTTGGCAGAGGAGAAAGGGTGGTTAGGAGGAAAATGGGAAGTCAGAAGGAAAGTACTACTAATATTTGCTAGAAAACAAATCCTTGCTATTTTTATACTAAGGATTTTTACCTTAAACAGCCAAAGCCTAGCTTCCTTTTAAATGGTTAATAGTGTGTTCATGAGCTAGAGCATCAGCCCAAAAAAACTTAGAATCTGTGCTTATTTTAAAAAGCAGTTCACTCCCATGAGTTCATCATGACAGATTTGGAACTGCTCTTAATAATTTATAAATATGGTATTAAGATATTTATTATACTAATATATTGGTTATTGTTTAATACGAGGATGGTGAGAAAAACAGGCAGGAAAGGAAAGAATGACTCAGTTATGCCACTTCTCAGCAAACTCTGGAGAATTGCTTACTAAAAAGACAATACTAAGACAGGAAAGGCCTCACAAACACAGCAGATCAAAGATGCAAGGACTGTTTAGGAAGGAACAGTCTCTCAAACCAAAGGGAAAAGAAGCTGTTTTGGACAAACAAGCTTAAGAAAAAGGCACCTGTTGGGGGTGCCTGTTGAAGTTAGGCAAACATGGGACACCCTTATTTGCCTTTAGGCAAAGCAGACACCCCTGCAAACAGCCTTGGTTCCTTTGTATGAAGGAAACATCGCTTCAGTTAATTCTCGAAAGGAAACCGATACCCTATCTCCTTTCACAGTTGTGGCTGTGTTAGCAGAGCGACCACAAAGGTTATAGAATCATAGAATGATAGATCCATGGTTATGGATCTCCAGCCTGTCTGAACAGCACGGGGTTGGTCATTCTTTTGCTGAGACAAGACCTAAGGCTGTAGATCCGAGGAATGCCCTTTGTGAGCAGGAAGGACCCGCAGGTGTTTGCACTGTTACTCAGTGCATATGCTGTAAACAATCTTCTATGTCAGTCCCTCCGGAAACCCACCAGTTAGCAAGTCACCTCACAGGTGTCAACTGTTCCTCAGCTTCATGATGCGTAACATACCCACCGTGTGGAAAGGACGCACTTTTGGCAGAACAGGATGCACTTTGGGTCTGGGCCATACAGCTCAAGCAAACTACCAGGCTACAACAGCAGTCACAGATGAGATGGAGAACCTATCATGTTTCAAAATGTATGTATTCATTTATGTTCCTCTTAATTCAAACTGAAAGTGAAACATCCTTCAAAAATAATCAATACAGACGAGCAGCTCAGCACAGTAACACACGCAAACTTGTGTACATGACAGGAACACTTTTATTGAGCAAACACCGACTTTTCATTTTATTGGAGCTGAGGAGAACCAGTAGTGATTCAAGGTAACTGAAAAGGGTCGTGACGGATCAGACCTGCCATGTTTCCATATTGGAAAGGCGTGTAGACATCTGAAATATCTGGGCACCACACACAACACAAAACTTGAAAACAGTGAATGAAAATCCTTTTATCTACTCTGGGAAAAGCCAGTGTACTCAGAGAAACACAGATGTATGATATCTCTGCAAACATCCACTGAACGCGAGCTTTAACCATTATTAATGGCTAACCATTTAACCATGGCCAAGAGAGAACTGAAATGAGATGTTTCTGATACTGCATATTTCATTAATTAATAATTACAGGGTTGCTGTGTTCAGTTCAACTCTACAATGGAAGTTCACTGCAAAGAGATCGGAAAAACCTAGACTAATAATTCAAATTCTGGAAACCCCGTCTTAGAGCAAGAAACAAAACAGAACAGATGATTTATTTTAGCAACTGGACTCAATTCTAAAGCCAAGATTGGACATACTTCTACAAGTTGAGCCACGTACCAAATTCTGGCTTGTTTTTTTGCATTTTGACTTGCTAGACTAGGTATTGATAACAGCTCTGTTCTGTCCTTAAAATGCATACAACTGTGAAAATGAGTAACTAAAAAAATTTTTAAAAGCTTAAAAGGGCTAGAGGGAAAAACCATCTGCACCTTTCTCAGCTTCACTTTGTCTGGAAATGCTCTATCATCCCTCTGCCGCTGACATCCTGTGGTTTGTGTCACAGCAGCATTTAATGGAGCAAACTAAAACTGGATCTGTGTGGGGATACGCATATAGGTAAGGTAGTGCTACACCTTCCTACCAGGTACATACATAGGAAAAATGAAAGGAAGAAGGCATTATTCACCATCCCAGTTTTCCAGATGAGATGTTTCTCAGTCATATAACAAAGTGTGTAGCAACACTGGAAACTGAATCTGAATGCTGCCATTACAAACCCTAAATCTTTGGGGGTTTGATATATTCCTCAGTGTCACACACTGTACCAACCACTTTTCTTGTCATCCTTCAAATACAAACCTCAGCTATTCCTCTGTCACTTTGATTCTCCAGCCCTGACACGCTGCCTGCAAAGATACTGCTCCTTCTTCACCAAGTATGACCATGGACGAATAATACCAAATGAAATTATCATATCTCCAACAGTATCTTTGATTTTCCTGGTCACTGAGAAACAGTTTTGTTAGTAAACTGTAATTTTTTCCTACAGCATTCACTGTTGAAATACGTAATTGCCATAGCAACATGCCACAACAGCTTGTCCATCATATCAGGAAATACAAATTCACCTGCAAAGAAATAAACTTACCTCTACGGCTAGCCTTTTCTACTTGTACTTCAGAGGAGAACATAATTTCAGTCATAACACCTATAGGGGATGATTTTGCCCATGTCCAGACCTTGCTGAAGAGAACAAAGCTATAGGACAACACCAGATATTCAACAGGTCCCACAAGGTTATAGGGAGTGGACTTACTTCAGGACAGAAAGCTTTTTTATATATTGGGTTAGTGAGTTTTCTTTTTAAAGCTTTCACTGTCATTAATCCTTTTCAAAGCAAATGCAGTCTACAAACTAGTGTAAACATAGCATCTGATTGTACCATTGCCAAAAGCTGGAAAGTTCTTGATTATATCTTCCCCTTGGGAAATGCAAATAAATCAAAATCAAACCTGTGTATCTGAAGATCTCCCAATGCCTAGATAGACATCTATTATTAAGAATTCATCCCTGCTTACTACCAGCTTTAAGAAAACCTGTCTGCTCTGTAAATTTCAAACATTTAATTGGATTCTGAAAATGATCTTTGAATATAAGATTACCTTTTAAAACACCTTGTTGCATTTGAAGCTCTATATATAGTGCAAAATTTGAAGTACAGTGTATGTACATAGTACAAGAAACAGTTTCATTAACTGTCCATCATGCAACTTGCTGTTTCAAAACAATTCTAAGCAGTGCACTGCATTTTGTAAATTGATAATGACAATTATTAGCATTAGTTAGTTCTTTAAAATTATAAATTTTATCTTCCATTTCCTAATAAATGCTCTCCTAGAAAATGAATTCATTTCATCAGGGACAAAATTAAGCAGATCTGAATAAATCATTAATAACATTTATAAAATGGAAGAAAATATGGTCATGCAGACCAGATATTTATTTAAACATTTATCAGAATTTTACTCAGAATCTTATCTCATGAATCCATAAAGGTCTTTAATGTCACAGCTTCAGCTGTGCACAGTGCCACCATTTGCATATATTCCTGTTCACAATATTTTCCTCAAACACATATAGAATCATTTAGGTTGCAAAAGACGCAAAAGATCATCAAGTCCAACCATAAACCTAACCCTGCCAAGTCCACCACTAACCCATGTCCCTAAGCCCCACTTCCACATGTCTTTTAAACACTTCCAGGGATGGTGCCTCCACCACTTCCCTGGCCAGCCTGTTCCAGTGCTTGACAACTCTGTCAGTGAAGACTTTTTTCCTAATGTCCAATCTAAACCTCCCCTAGTGCAATCTGAGACCATTTCCTCTTGTCTTATCACTTGTTACTTGGGAGAAGAGACCAACCCCCACCTCACTACAACCTCCTTTCAGGTTGTTGTAGAGCGCGATGAGGTCTCCCCTCAGCCTCCTCTTCTCCAGACTAAACAACCCCAGTTCCCTCAGCCGCTCCTCATCAGACTTGTGCTCCAGGCCCTTCACCAGCTTCGTTGCCCTGCTCTGGGCACGCTCCAGCACCTCAATGTCCTTCTTGTAGGGAGGGGCCCAAAACTGAACACAGGATTCGAGGTGCGGCCTCACCAGTGCCGAGTACAGGGGCACGATCACATCCTTACTCCTGCTGGCCACACTATTTCTGATACAGGCCAGGGTGCCGTTGGCCTTCTTGGCCCCCTGGGCACACTGCCGGCTCATGTTCAGCCAGCTCTCCGTTATGTTCTGGAACAAACTTTCTAGTTCATTTAGCTGCATATTTATCTCTATCTCAGGTGGGCAGAACATGCTCTTCTGCCAGTCTTTGTCTATTTGGTTATGTTAAGACCACAGAATTAATAGTTCAGATAGAGTAACCAAATAATCAAAACCATTTGAGCCTGAAATGGAATATACCGAGCAAACCAGTTTGTTCTTTTTTTCTTTTTCAAGCTGCTTAGTGCTATGTCCTCTCACGGTTGAGTAATAAAGTTATGAGATTGGTGCAAAGCAGCAAGCGAGTGAAAAGAAAGAAAAAAACCAGAACAGACTAGCTAAACGTGGAGAGGACAAAAACATGCATGTCAGAGAGCAAAAGCCCAACGCTATAATCTCTGCAGCTAGTTTCCTTTGCCAGCAGGGTTTTGTTTTGTTTTCAGTGAAGCATTGCTTAATGTACTGAAATGCTTTCCAGTGACTGCTACCCATTACTAGGCTTCAGATCTCCGATAATGCGCAGAATCTTGCTATTTGACACAGTTAAAGTTTTATCTTGTACATAGATAGTACAAAAAGCTTGGAAACATTCTGTTCTTACAAAATAACCTTCCATTCTTCCTGCATAAAAGTTGAATCAGGAGATTTATCTATTGTTCATTATAGCAGAGAAGAGATTATAGGACACCAGAGGTATTATTTTGTTTACTTAACTAGTAGAAATACCTATATAAAAATCTGAACTTCAAAAATTATCATAATCTCAAAGCATTAAGAAAAATCCCAATCTGTCACAAATTGAACAACCCACTGAATAAATCAAAGTGGATGTGCATGCTAACTGCTTTGTTTCCAGTACCCTGCCAGTCTCCAAGCACTGCTGCGTGAGTAGTGTCTGCAACACATGCAGGAGATCATCAATTTGGCATCTATTGTGCCAAAATGGCACAGCAGGCTCCCCTTTCTTATCTACGTGACAGAGAATACAATTCTACATAAAATTGGACAAATTTAAAATTTAAAAATTAATTAATCTGTGTTCAGTGAATGCCATCTTTAAAAAAGTAAGAGGTTATTTCTTTGGGGTATTATTTTTCTTTTAACTTTAATTCATTGTCTACAATCAGAGTTCGCAGATCAGTTTGGTGTTTTGCGTATTTTCCAGAAATACCCTGGTTGGTGTACGCTACACTTTCTGCACTAGGGTAAACCAGAGCTTTCCAAGTTAATAAAAAAAACACAAACAGGTCGAACCAACCATTTGAGTCCTTGCTCCTGGAATCAATTCTGTCTGTGTATTCTCTGAGCTATCAAAATGGCACAGGAGTAACAGAGTGGAAATTCTCAAAGCTTTTCGGTGAAACCTGATCCAGTTGCAGCACAGCCAGAACATACCAAAAGATTTAACTGGACTGACTCATCATTTGGATAATGATCTCATCTGAATTGAAGCTGTGAAAATACCAAGTGACTTGACATGATATAATTGCTGTTGCAAAATCTAGATTCTTCTGTGGCTCTCCTAGAAAAAGGGCTTTGTTGGAAGACAGAGATGAGAGATTCTGAAATCAGACACTCCTAGGGATGTGCCCAGAGGCCGGTTGGTACACATGCACAGTGAGGGTAGTGCTGTGGCAGCCTCTCAGCAGCAGGCTGTCCTTTCCCAGCTGCAGTTCGTGCCCTGTACCCTTACTGGTTCTGCCGTTGTACGGCCGAAATCCACCTTGATTGTTCACCTTTGTATTTGGAAAAAATTACTACATACCAGGCTTTGGTAGTGGAGCTGTCGCCACTTGCTTCATTGCTGGTGGCATATGCACTGCTGGCGATGCCTGCTTTGGTATTGAGTCTTTTTGCAGCCATATTTTAAGATGCTGCCTGAGCAGCTGTGGATAGAGCACTAAAAAACACAGCTTATCTTTTACCAAAATTCACAGGCTTATCTTCTTGGGACTGGAAGAGACCTTCACAGATTGCTGCAGGAGATGAATGGCAACTGTGCTTCTCCGTGCTCCAGGTGTGTGTTACTGACTACAAGAACACTCGCATTTGTTTACTGCACAGGTTTTTCCCAAGAGAGGAAAGAATTACGTTGTTCCTTTTTCACTACAATCAAAATCTGCTATCCTATTCAGGGAAGGGAATATAAAAGGCAGAAGATATTAGATGGACAAGTCATCCTTGTTTTTCTCAGTTGGACAAGTCATCCTTGTTTTTCTCAGTATGGTGCTGCTAAACAGTTATTTTTGAACAGTTTCAAAACCAAGCTTACAATAATTCCTGCCTTCTAAGCAATTTTCGTATTTGCTCATCATGATCATAAGGGCATGAATCTGCAGTGTGATGTAAGGCTGCTATGAGTCCTAGCAGCTGTATGGAACTCTTGAATGCTTTTTCAAAATACATAGTTACCAAAGAAGAACATCAGTATTCACTTCAGTATTCACTTATGGGGTTAACATAAAATTATCAGAAAAACTCTAAAGCATTTTGAAGAGTTTGAGAAGAGTTGTTTACCTAGGACACACCCAACACCTTGTCTCCCAACTGCAGGTTGAAAGAAGAAGCTGCAGGAACTATCCAGCAACGTAGCTGCACAGCAACATTGCACTCAATTGCCATATGCTTGCAGCATGTGCACAGCCCTGATTCTCTTTATTATTGCACAGACACAGTCTTGTACACATGAGGGCTTAAAAGCAATTGGAACTGCAATGAAAATATGCTGCACAAAGAACAAGAATGCATACAGCTTCTTTCCCCAAACATGAAAAACTTTTGTGTACCAGATTTTCATTTCTTTATGAGATGTTACAATAAGATACTATAAAAAGGTACTTGGCAAGTCAGTTGGTTTGTAGAAAAAAACCCAAACAAACGTGACAGGTTAGGTTAGATTGTGTCTGAAATGTAAAACTAACATGTTGGTCACGGTTATACCTAGTAAAACAATCCTCTCCCTTGTTTTCAAACCCCTATTTATGTTTAAGGAGATTTTTTTTTTTACAGGAAGCTATAAAAAGAAACAATAAGCAGAACGTACTTATACCACAAGCAAATGCAAGGAAGAGATAAGCTGAAATACTAAAAATAAATCTGGATCAGTTGCGAGTTGGTGAGGAAGGAAAGTAACAGTAAAACATCCATGTCTTTATGCAAATATGGTTAAAAAGAAAATAAAGAAATAGGAATCAGCTGGTGAGATGAAGAGCGTGGTGGAACAAAGCACACTATGGGAACGCAAACACAGGCTGCTATAATAACCTGCGCAGGAAAGCTGCACACGTAAGAGAAGGTCAATACACTACTACTGTACTCAAAGACGATGAAAGTGTGCTAAAATATGAAGAGGAACAATAGAAATTATGGATATTCAGTTGCACCAGTGTGAAGACTGATGCATTCATTCATCCTCCAAGAGCCTGGCTGCTGAAGGCCAACTCAGAAAGCCTGCACCATTCTCCAAGGAAACCCAGCAGGGCAGCTCAGCATCACCATCATGTCTTGACAACACTGGAGAAATATAAGCTCTGCCTGACCTGGGGCGGGTTTGACACAAGAAGGTGTCCTCGCTCCAGGTGCCAGATGCTTTATACTACTCACCAGTACAAAAAATGACATAACCAGAAGTCTTACAATAAAAACGTTAAATGATGATCTAGGAAATGTGATACTGAATTATGTAAGAAGCTGTAGAAGAATGGCAGATAATTGAAATGTGTGCAAAAGAATGGTCAGTGATGGCTTAACCTTTGAAAACTCTTGGGGAATTTGTAAAAAGAAGTTTAATACAGAAGACTGGAATTTATCAAACATAGAAGTAACCTGTCAACATCGAAGAATGTAGTACTAGGGAGGGGCGGAAATCAACCCAGTCTCAACTAAGACCAAGAAACAGGACACCTATGAATTCTTGTAAGCAATTCTCTTAAACCCATGCAGAACATGAGATTATGGAAATAGGTCTAATCTTTCCATGGTGTGTTTCTTTAGAATGACAGGCTAAAATCCAAAGCTTAAACTGTTATCTTTTTGGGAGCAAAAGATCAAGAATGGTCTTGGGACAAGCAGGCAGTTATCCCTCCATGCAATTTAAACTCTATTTTGTCTCCTGAAAGTACTAGGAAGACATGCACAAAAGAATGCTGCTGAAGACAACTTGAGTTAGGCTAAAACTGGTTACATCCCTTTACGAGACCCCAAACAACTCAGTTTCCTAAGGGTAGGCTACCATTGAAACTCTTATAACTGAGGGAGCAAAGCATTCAAGAGTTCCGTACAGCTGCTAGGACTCATAGCAGTCTTATATCACACTGCAGATTCATGCCCTTATGATCATGATGAGCAAATACAAAAATTGCTTAGAAGGCAGGAATTATTGTAAGCTTGGTTTTGAAACTGTTCAAAAATAACTGTTTAGCAGCACCATACTGAGAAAAACAAGGATGACTTGCCCATTTTCTCTTCTGCTTTCTCAGACAGCAGAGAAAAAAGCATTTGTTTAGGTTTGTTAGTACTGTATTTATGTGGTAGTTAATCACTCAAGAACAAGCAATGGCTTGGTAAGACACATAAGGCATGGAAACAATTAACACAGAGAACTTCTGTATGCCTTTTTTCCCTCCCTGCTTTGGTAGACATAAGCCGTGTTTGCATTGATAGTGAAAAACAGGGGATATTGTAACATTTCCATTACTGCACCTTTCTTAAAAGCTATGCTGATTTTAATCAACTAAGTTTATAGTAAATTTTTAAGTAAGGCAGCATATAAAGAACATATCTTTTAAAAAATATTTATATTTATCTTGATAAAATTAAGCATTAGCATAGAGCAGATTTTTAAGTCTGACAATACTACTACACGTACATCTAAATGAATTCAAAGTCATACTCCACCACAGTATCTCAGGGAGGTTAAGTGTTATTCCAACACTGATAAACTGTTATGCATGCTGTCAAACAGATGCACTGTAAAAACCAGACAGAGAGAAAATAGAGAACAGACCCCACCCACTTTTTTTCCCCCAGCCATGAAAGCAAGAAACTGAAGCCCATTTGACTCCAACAACAAAATCCAGGCAATGCTCACTGGAAAGGAGTGATGGGGGTTTGTGTTTTGTTTTGTTTTATTTTGAGAAGATTTACTAGATATATTCTGCAGTAACTTGTCATGCATAACATTATTTAGCTCCTAGTTAAAATAAAACTGTGGCTTAAAGCACAAAACAAA
>VZTQ01000674.1:24723-40940 GCA_013400755.1 Pelecanoides urinatrix | reverse complement strand
CCCTTATCTAGCTAACTAGATTGCATGACAAGAAACCAAAAGCTACAAACCGTGCAATTTGCCACTGGAAAAGAGCAGAAGATATTAAGAATATTGCTATTTCCATAAGTCTCTTCTTCCCTAATTGTATGCTATTCCAGTCTTAGGATAAGGCTTGCTGTCTGGTTTGTGCTTCTCTCTCTCTTTCTCTCTCTCTCACTCTGTTTTTTAAGATCTTAGAGGTAGAATGCTCTGGTTTGAGTATTCATTTGGGTATTCAGCCACTGACCTGGATGATTAAGTCATTTCACCTATCTGATATGCCTTTGGGTTCTTTCTTGACTGCTATGTTTGGGGTAGGGTCTGTCTTGTGTGTAATAGCTACTGCTACGGGACCTTGGTCTCTGCTAGGGATATTAAATGCTGCTACAATACAGGCATTAAGTATGCCTGCAGTTAGGCGCGGGTAATCTTACACTGAAAAGTAGGGAAAAGAATAAATTCAATGCCCTACTGTATTAATTTGCACAGTCGCAGTTTTGGAGATCAGTCTTAAATTATTTTGAATTGCAAATCCAACTGTACTTTAATTATGATTATGAACTCTACTTTGTGGCACACAGTTCAATCTATACAACCACAGTCTATGGTAAATTAATATAATGATGCTGTAGATGATGCACCATAACACAGAGCCTTGCCCTATATCTGTAGACAAAGACATGCATGCACATACACATTTTGACTTGCAACAACCTCCTAATAATGCAGATTTATTCTCCTTCAGTTTAGCTTTTTTGGCTTCCCTTCTCTCTCCAGATAGGGTAGCAAGGACTCAGTGACTTGCTGGAAGAAATCTGTAGAGTATGTTAATTTCTGTGGAACTTAGGCAGCCTCATAAGTCTTAGAGATTAATAAGAATCTGGGAAGTATCTATCTTCTGGTGATGCTTTCATTTGCGCAGTAATAAAGCTCGCCTTTCTTGTTTAATAAAAACAATGAGGAAACAAATGGGTGTGCAGGCATTGGAACTTTTGAGGAATTAATTCAAAAGCACAGAGGAAAGTTTTTTATCATGCTGTAAGCACCAGAAAGGTGAAAATTACTCTTCCCTGGAGCTCTTACCCTCTGTGTGCCTTATCTCTAAGTTACACCAAACTTAAGGCAAAATCCTGAGAAGGTGTTAAGTGTCTCTTGGAAAGTGCTGATCATTATCCTGAAAGGTGATGGGCACATTTCACTGAGACCATCAGGAGCTTGGGAGAGTTCTGTATGATTCATTTTCTTCCCTTGCCCATTGGAACGATTTCCTGGTTGAGCATGCTCTCTTCATCCAAATGAAATTTCTGTGGAAATTTTCAACTTCAGTGACAATTTTGTGGCATTTTTTCCTCTTTTTTTTTTTGGTTTTATCCCCCCCCCCCCCCCCGAAGGTTCTTGTCAATTTAACTTTCGGTGCACAGACAGTCAATTGACAAAAGTGGGAGCCTTGCAGCAGGCAGGGGGCCAACGGCTGAGCACCCAGCTCCCCACCCGGCTCCCAGCCTCTCTACAGCTCCAGCTGCCAGGGAGGCACAAGCCCAAGTTGCTTAGCATCCCCACATCTCCTGCAACTCTGGCTGCCAGAGAGCTGGAGCAGAGTGAGAACTTGTAAAAGTAATTTTCTTACCCCTCAAAAAAAGAACTTTGAAAGTTAGCACAGTTTAATTTCACTTAGGCATAAGGATTTAGAAAAAACTATTTAAAAACTCTGTTTTCCCTAGATATATACTAAAGCACTTATATTAAAAATGCCTTTGATTACTCTACAGAGAAGAGGAATGTGACAAAGAACTTCATTCAATACTAGACTGTCTTTATACCTAGCCATCTATAGGCTCTGTTCTCAATTTTCTTGCCTTCCAATAGATGTGTTCCTATGGCTTGTCGTAAGGACTGTGCACCTCTGACATCTGGGGGTTTGTACTAACAGACAGTCCTCTGCCTGTGACCAAGAACGCTCAGGTCTCTCTCCGGGCACCAACCTCAGTTTCAGGATGAACACAGCTGCCTACAGTGGCCATGCACAGTGCGAGCAATGAAAGGATGGTGCAGCAGTTACCTACCGAGGGTCCTGAGCCTCCCTTGTATTGCTGCAATGGCATTTGGTGGTCCCAAGAAATGCACCTACTCTGGGGTTTCTACAGAAGGAATTTCTCTTAGAGAATTCTGATCAATCTGAACCCTACTATAAGCAGTCCATTATTTTCACCACTTACAACCCACATAGATGGGACTAATATACAGAAGGTTGTTGCTTGATTTGTGCTGCATGCAGACATTGCTGTCTTTCTGGTTCAAGGATGGACTGGATGCTTGGGTTCTGCTTCTCTCAGTGGCAGGTCATCTAAGCTCCCTGACCCTGAACTGAAATTTGTCTAAGTGGCAGTAAAAGGTAACACCTTAACAACCTGAGAAATAAATTCATTGGGATATTATTCGTCCCTGCAGCAGCTTCATCCAGCCTTGCTCTATATACCTGCAAAAGATTATCTGATGGCTGGGCCTGTCCTGTGAGTTGCTGAGGTTTGTTCTCATTTCTTTGTTTTTGCAGCTGGATCTCATACTACCTTCATTGTTTATCCTCCACGTAATTCCTGTTGTGGCACCTTTAAGGATGCTCAATCTGGAGCATGGTGGAGAACATGCAGAAGTCTTTACACTGGTAGGAACACAGTTACAATCAGGAAGCGTTGTCTTTGCTTCTGTTTTGGAGTTGATACTGTGGCACAGGTCTGGGTCAGGGTGTTACGTTTGTAAGCATATTACAGTGGATCTGTTTTGGCCTTGACTTTAACCTTCACTTAATAAAAATGTGTTCTAGCCACAGGATATGAGTTCTCATGACTAGTAAAGGTAGGGACCTTTGCAATGCAATAAACCAGGGAGGAAATATTGTAATAGATAGCACAGCTTCTGCTCTCCCCCTCCCATCTTCTTGCACCACATCTTTATTTTAAGAAATAAACATTATGGAACTTAAATCAGTTTTTCTTTAATCAAGGCCACTTTTTAAATATTCTTAAATAAAATACTACTTAAACCGGCTAATTTTACATGAAGCGTGAGAGATAGAGTACAAGAACCTACAGTTTATCAGACTGAATTAGTTTTTCATGTTATGAGATGTAAACAAATCTATTTAATTAGAACACCTTGTTCTTATTGCATCCAGAGTCATTTTTTATAAAGGCAGAGAGGGAAAAAAAAAAAGTTTTGGCAGCAAAATTCTACAATATTACAAAAAAGATCTAAACTGTGTGTTTCCCTCACTAAAGCTGACTTTTGTTTTTCTCACACTTGTTTGAATTTGGATCTCAAAGTCAAGCCCCCATCACAAAGATGATCTCTGGGCCAGGTACACACATTCCTAGAGATCAGCTTTGATTTGAAACCCTTCCTTTGTATTTCATCAGTGGAAACAACAGATGTGTAGTCATGCAGGGGGAAGCTGGTCCCTGAAGTAACTTGTTTAGATCATGCACACCAAGACCAGAACTCCACCCCCAGATTCTCTTGCCTAGACCAAGGCCATGAGATCCCCATGCTTGCTCACCTCTGGTGCAATCTGTCGAAGTTTCACCATTATCCCATCTGTGTAATGCAGAGATATTAATGAATTTCACCTCTTTGCTGCTGTTTTCGCTCCTTTATAAAGTAAAATGAAATCTGGAGCAGCAACAGGAGGAAAAAAGTGAGGTTGTGTGCTCAAGGGTTCTATTCAACACTGTAAACTCTAAGATCACCTTTCTCTTTCCTCTCTAGTAGCCGAGCAAGAAACCCACTTGGCTGTACAGGCTCATTAGTCACAACAGAAAGGCAGCACAAGGTCCCACAGTGACAAGCTGCCACCTAAATCTAGGTAATGTGCCATGCTAAAATGCTGTACACTGGCTTGCAGCAAGATCTCAGTTCCTTGCTAAGGTGATATTTCCACTTCTTTCTGAATTCTAGACCTGGATTTACCATCTCTGTGGCCCATCCCTTCCTGGATTTGCATTTTAAAATGTATAGTTTCCTGGCCACACATAACCAAAGCCTCAAGTGGGCAGTAGAGGCAGACAAATGGTATCTGGGGACATTAACCATAATGCCAGACCTCTGGATCCAGACTCTCAGGCCAAAATTCAGGGAGGTTGAGCTATTAAACACCAATGTGGGTGTCTTCCTCTCCTCTGTATGTAGTAACCAGTTCTGTCCTACCAGACTACTGTTAAGAGAAAGATTCCTTAACCATGTTGTGGTGGAAAGGACTTGTGATGGGATCTGGGCAAAGAAAGGGGAGAGATTCACTTCCTGAAAAACAGGAGCTCCAAAACAGTGTTCATCTGGGAGTGTCCCTGAGCTGCATGAATGGCAGCTGCATGCATGAATTTGGGCTATTCCTGAGACAATCTCACATTTTCTGTGACAATCCAGCTGCTCAATAAAGACCCCAGATGCTGCACACTGTGGCTCTGATTAGTGGTGGGCAGCATTAACATTTTTCAAAAGGGCAGATGATAATTCCTAACTCAGTTAAGAATTCATGAAGTGGCATCTCACCTTGGCAAAGCACAACCAGACCAGACCAGTGAAATAACTATTTTCACTGGAACTGTTCGGGGCTACAGGAACTGTCTTGTCATTTTAATCAGATCCCTCAGGTCATTCTTGTGCCCTGTATTTTCATACAAAGCATGCAATTTTTCCCAGTCCTTCCCTTTCACATAAAGACCATCCAAACTTACCCACTACCAAATGAGCCAGAAGAAAAGACATGATCTGACCGAGTGTCTGTATGGGGATGCACAATGCAGTCGAGGAAGTACGTCTTCATCCCATAATGAAGTCCTGATTTTTTCCTAGTACACTAGACAGTCATGCTACAGCCCAATGCCAAAAGTCTGTGGAAGTAGATTAAATAACAGTTTAGTAATCAAGAGATTTGAGTATTGTTTCTCTCTTGGCCAGAGACCTGCTGTGCTTCCTGGAACAAATCTCTTCTCTGCATTTCTTTTTTCTCCTCCCACCTTTCCTTTGTCCTGCCCATTTATATGACCAGCTCTTCAAGGCAGTCTGTTTTGTTCCATACTGATCGCCAACAGACCCCAGTCTCATCTGAGCTGTCTAGACACAATCATTGCCGAAATAATAATAATCACACTGAAAGCAAAATGCCAATATTTTTGTACCAATGTGACACCTGTTTTGTATTCCTCCAGCTTTGTCCCCTGCATTAGTGAAGCCTAGAGGCAAAACAAAAAGCTGATCATCTTACCACCGTTAAATGTTATTAATGACTTTTAAACAATTGTCAGTGAACTTAAGTGCTTGTGTAAGTGAGGGATTAATAGTACCTATGTAATAAATATCTCAGATGCTGGCACACCACTTATGGGCAAACTGTCAGTGACGTCTGTCCTCAAAAGTCTCCATCTGGAGAAGCAGCCAAGCAGCACACAATGACACTTTTGTCTGAGCCACCCTCCCTGCTCCCACCCAGGACCCACAGCTCACTTCATCAGTCCTCCAGTCTGTGATGCAGCCTTCTCTCCTCCCCCATTCCCATCCAACTAATGTTTTTCCCCTATATTGTATCATACACCCTCCCAAAATATGCTGCCTGCATCCTGCCTAACACCTGCCCTTTTTTTTCTGTCTCCTCCTTCAGATACATTTTCCAGGGAACACAACCACAACAGTGTTCTCATGCATCAAGGACAGAAGAGACTTACAGGATCAGTATGATATGGTCAAACAGCACATTATGCTCAACTGCAGTCCTGGTAGAAACAGAAAACAGTGTGAGTTTATGGTGAAATCTGGGACCTGAACAGTACACTATATTATTAAAGTGACCCAGCATAATAAGACAATTATGTCTGTAGAAAAGTGATGCCCTTATATTGGATTCTTCCAGTTTGTGTGCTTTTTCTGAGCTCTGGAAAGGTAAATAGGTGTTATTACATCCATTTCACAGTACTCTACCTGTGAAACTTTGGTGTAGAAATGTTGAGTTATTTTGTCCAGATTTATAAAAAAGACGCTTAAGGCAGAACAGAGACATTAATTCAGATCTTTCTACATCTTGATCACTGGTCTTTATTTCCTCTCTCTCTGTGACTGCTCTTTAAATTTTCGTTCATTCCCAGGAGGTAAGGTTTTTTGTGAGAATAAAGCTCAGTGGTTTTACTGGCTGCATGAGGAACATGGCTTGATCAGATGATTCTGAAAACAAATCCCAAGTGCCTTCCAGTGACTTATTACCTTCCCTATGGTCTTACTGCTCTTTTGCGTGTTTGCCTCAGAAAAAACACTCATTTGCTCTTCTCTCCAGTATCTCCAATCCTTGCCCCACGCTGCCCCTTCTGCTTGGACTGCATCCCTGAAACCTTTTTATTACCCCTTAAATATCTACTCGTACAAACAGTGAACTCACTTCTGCATTACCCCCAAGGAAGAAAATTTCCTTTCTTATAAGCACAGCAAGAAATAAAATCCAAATCTGAACAAAAACAATGGCCCTTTCCTACTGTGATGTGCAAAATACTTTCCCGAGGCTGGTATCAACTCCCTCCATTTAAGTGAAGCTCATTTGCAGGCACTCGTTTATTCATAGTGGATGGGCAGAGAGCAGAGCCAGGGCTGCCTGTCACCAAGATGAATAGACAGATGGCAGGGACAAAAATGGTCACATTTGGTCCGAGCCAGGGGTGGCACTTTTAAGGTCAAGCCTTCATCTTGTAGTGGCCAGGAGGAGGCCTGTGATGATGATGATGATGACAGTGCATTTGGAATGACATTGCTATTTGTTTATCATGGCTTTTGCACAGGAGGTACCAATTTTANAGAGACATTAATTCAGATCTTTCTGCATCTTGATCACTGGTCTTTACTTCCTCTCTCTCTGTGACTGTTAGTCTCTAAATTTTCATTCATTCCCAGGAGGTAAGATTTTTTATGAGAATAAAGCTCAGTGGTTTTACTGGCTGCGTGAGGAACATGGCTTAATCAGATGATTCTGAAAACAAATCCCAAGTGCCTTCCAGTGACTTATTACCTTCCCTATGGTCTTACTGCTCTTTTGAGTATTTGCCTCAGAAAAAACACTCATTTGCTCTTCTCTCCAGTATCTCCAATCCTTGCCCCACGCTGCCCCTTCTGCTTGGACTGCATCCCTGAAACCTTTTTATTACCCCTTAAATATCTACTCGTACAAACAGTGAACTCACTTCTGCATTACCCCCAAGGAAGAAAATTTCCTTTCTTATAAGCACAGCAAGAAATAAAACCCAAATCTGAACAAAAACAATGGCCCTTTCCTACTGTGATGTGCAAAATACTTTCCCGAGGCTGGTATCAACTCCCTCCATTTAAGTGAAGCTCATTTGCAGGCACTCGTTTATTCATAGTGGATGGGCAGAGAGCAGAGCCAGGGCTGCCTGTCACCAAGATGAATAGACAGATGGCAGGGACAAAAATGGTCACATTTGGTCTGAGCCAGGGGTGGCACTTTTAAGGTCAAGCCTTCATCTTGTAGTGGCCAGGAGGAGGCCTGTGATGATGATGATGATGACAGTGCATTTGGAATGACATTGCTATTTGTTTATCATGGCTTTTGCACAGGAGGTACCAATTTTAGCAAACACAGGAGGAAAGCAATTGAGTTAGCCCTGCAGCAGCATCTGAGGATCTTCTTATCTGCATGGATGACTCTCTTTTTACCCACTGCACATCAGAGTTTAGATACTGAAACGAAAGCTGTTTTCTTTCCTGGGGAAACAATGAATATTTCTTAGACATTGCTGAATTTCTTTCCATCTCTTGTTGGAAAGAACTACCTGTAACTCCATCAGAGATTTCCCTGCAAGTTTGAGCCATGCATTAATCAGAATGACTGTATCCTTTCCTGGTGCTTATCCCAGTGTCACAGATCTTTCATGGAATTGGATTTATCTGGAAGTTTGGCAAGCATCACTATCCTCAGATGACTGGACTTAGTTTTCCCTGGTTAAACTGCACACATCACAAAAATGACCTCCTTCCTCTTCTCCATTTGCAGTCCTGTGCAGACTGATGCTAGGCCACTAGCACATTCTTCAGGTGGTGAAAGTTGATGCAGGTTCTTAAAACACAAACACGATATGTTGGTTTACCTTGAATTGAGACTCTGAGTATAAACAAGTTTTAAACATTTCCAGCAAGTGCAAAGACCAGAAGATAATTAGATTTCACTTTATCAACAACCCTAGAACAGGGCATTGGTGTTCAATGCATTTTCCTCATTAATTGGAGACTAAAACTTGACTTGAACCAGCAAAAAATATTTATTTACAAGTTGAAGATATACTTTAAATAGGAAATCAAAAGCAGATAGCTGTACAATCTTATGAGAATAAATAAGGAGGAAGGCTGATAAAAAATAGAGAAAAAAACATTTTTCTCGCAGCTGTGTTTCGCATGTGACCTCTTCAGAATGTGATTAGGAAATAAAAACCAACAAAAAACCCCTTCCTTCTGGTATGTGTAATGTACTTCTACTCATAAATAAAGAGTAATTTGGATTAGTGTTATGTTAGCCCATTGCAAGATGCAATTCTGTGTACGTGTGTGTTTGGTTTTGAATATCAGAAGTCAAGTTCAACAATGTGATGTCAGGAAAAGGGTCCTTTTCCAGAATGGGAAGTAAATCAAGTTGTTGTGGTTCCAACATGATCATGGTGCTATGGCAGCATAGAATTTGAGACTGGAAAGAACCTAAAGGTTGTGTGACCTTATACTTTATAACACAGGGTAAAGAAGGGAAAATAAAACATACTGCCTCTACCTCATTGTCTGCATATCCATCCCAAATGTTTGACTGGACAGGTATTTGTCTGTCATGACCAAAAGAGAACCAGGAACACCAGCCTGCCTGGATAATACTTAACTTCTTACTATTCCAGGGCTCATTTCTGAAGCTCATGGGAAGAAGAATAAAAGGAAGAACACACTTCTTGTGCCTTATGGATGATCTGGCATTCATTTCCTTGCTCTTCTGCAGACACAAAGTGTAAACTGGAGAGTGGACTGAGTCCATCTCTGCATCCTCCATGTGGAGCAGGGAAACTCAGTTCCTTTCTTCTAGCACAAGTCTATTCCCTTTGGTTGTGAGCTCCTTCTCATGAGAACTCCCTTTACCCATGCCATACTGTGTTTAGCCCAATGGGCAGATACTGATGGAAACCCAGAGTGACAGGGAGCAGGGGCACTCGCTCCCTGTTTAACCATTTCCTTCCTAAATCGTTAGATGTTACGTTTCCTTCTCTTCATCCTTCCTCTCCAGTGAATGGCTTCTCTCAGTGATTTCCACTGCAGTTCTTCCTACATTTTTGGGCTGTGTAGGGCATCATGACAGCTTCTCCAAGGCAGGATGAGACCCTCTGTCTGCGTGTTGCTATGACAACGGGAGGAACAACTCAAGGAGGCCATTGCCTCAGCTCCTGTTGCTAAGGAAAGGATGGTGTCACCAGTGAGGTCAGCCTCACCTGACGCCTGGTGGCACGTGTCCCCACGTGCATCTTGGCTACCACCTCCTGGTGGGAAAATGTTTTTATACGGAGCATAAACCGCTTCCTGGGGAGAGCATTATTGTCTCGTTGGACAGAGTCCAGTACCGGAGGAGGCTGCAGTTTATCAGCTCTGTCCTCACCACTCCACTTAAAGTGTCTGTGCCGTCAGGGGGATTGATGGAGTTGGGAAGGCCCCCAAAACCATATAACTTGACATTAAAGAGATGCTGTGAAGCTCTCGCAACCAAGAGTACCTTTCAGGGAGACATGCAGAGAAAACTGCTCTGTCTCTTTGGTGGATGACTTTTATCGTGAAGCTGCACAAAGCCATTACTGAAGAAAGGCACAAATTTGCCAGAGCTTGGAGGGGGAACGAAAGGGGAAAGAACCAACAACAATAAAAATAAGACATATGCTGCTTTTTTCTCTTCAGAGGCTTTTGGAGAATCTCCTGAGGACTGGAGGCAGCTGTAAGGAGGGGACAGTGCACAAGACCCACCTGTAAATTGACTGAGAGTGAGCACTGCAATGGACGGTATTCCTGGGGTAGGAGTACACATCCCACCCTGATAAATTCACCTGGATATCTTTTCCAAGAGTCCCTATATTACAAAGCAGTTTATTCTGTGAGGCTTAGGGCAGACAGCAAGGAGTGGGGACAGCTGGGATCTCATGACAGCTCAGCTAGTGAGCTGCAGCATGGACTCCCTGCCTGGCCTGTGAAATTATAAGCAGAGCAGAGCAGGAACCAGCTCTCGCTGCAGAGATGACTGGAGTAGTGTGGACAGAGCTGTACTGGCAGTCTATGTTGTTGCTCGGTGAGTTTGGTACTGCTGTGGCTGGCTTGCTAACCGTGTAAGAGGTTGCAGCCTGCTCAGGTGTATCTACACGGGACTGCTGCAACTGCAGCAGGTGGATCGCGTGGCTTTGTGCAGCACCTTGCACCGTGGGCAGCCTCGCATGGAAACACTCGCTGTCAATAACATTGTGGTGCAGCCGTGTAGGTGAGTAAGGGGGACTGAAGGATTTCTTTGGGTTTTTTTACCCACTGCATAAATAGAATAAAGGAAAATATAATGTAATATAAATAAAAACAAATGGCTCAGTCAACTCATCTTTAATGCTTTGCAGCATGACATGTCTTTTGTCTAATGGAATATGACTTTCATACACCAACTGGAAATTTAACCTTGGCCAAAAGTTATGATGTACATTACAATACACTTTTATTATGTTACACTGTATTGTTGTTGTTTTTTTAATCTATTGCTAAGCCCCTAACAGTATGTCTGTGTCGATGAAACCCATCTGTCAAAAGCACAGTAGGGACATTATTATGTAAATGTAGCTGGGTCTTCCTTTTGTGGAATTGGGGGTGGGAATTTAATATACTGTCCTAATATTCCAGCCAGAGGGAAAAAAATGTTTATGAAAAATCTTTTTTTTTTTTTAAGTCAGGGGGAAAAAAAAAAAGTCTAGCTGAATTTGGCTTTTAAAAAGTCAGATCTTTCTCCTCGCCCTTCCCAGTAAGATCTTTTAGAGCTAATGATACAGTTTCTGATAAAAAATAAAATAAAATACATGAGAGACTTTTTTAAGTGCACCAGGAGACAGATAGGTCATTAATATCAGCACTGCTATCTTTTCTATATTACACTCATATTTCAATAACCTACATTTTGGGGTTATTCTTTTTTTTTAACTGGTGCCATTTTGGATTATTTCTTTATTACGGTTTGTTATAAAATATGCACAAAGGTATGTAGATTTCTGAGAAAGGCGTGGGTGAGGTGGAGATTATTTATTACAGTTCTTAAACACCAGCCAAAATCTATCCATCTAAATTGTCTTGCCTTAGACGTATTCTGCCATTATTTTTAAAATTAAGCCATTTGTCCCTGTGCAGGAAAAAGGCTAAAATTGAAATAGCCACTGTGTGAAATGAAGTATCTGCACAGCCCTCCCCTGGGCAAGCTCCCAACCTGAAGAACAGGCACCAGGAGGTACGTCCCAATGTGATGCATGAAATGAAGTGTGTGTAGCTCTCTAAATCCAGATTACCAGCTGATTTCCTCCCCTAAATTCCAAGGCACCATCTGTTGAAATCACGAAGGCCTCCACTATCAGGTTCTCTGAGATGGGAAAGTGTTGTCATCTCCGTCTCTGCATTCGGGGTGCTGAGGAGCAGAACAGTTGAGGGTGTGTTTGCACAAAAAAATTAAGGTATATTCACAGCATAAGGAAAGGCACACACATGCTGGCTACATTTCCTTAGCACAGGTAATGGCAACAAGGAGCATATGACAGTGGAAGGTTTAGCAAGGACAACAAGTATTTATGGCCCCCTCACAGTCTGGATCATCCTTCGGATCCTGAGTCTTTCCTCCTGTTTCAGTGAGGTTTGGTGAAAGCTCCTCCTCTCTGGGAATCCTTTCTAATTTCTTTGCAAGGGAAGCCATGCAAATGGCATGGCTTGGTTGAGAGACCTTACCAAAGCACATAGATATCATTGTGGGCCAGTACATTTCTAAGGAAGTAACAGCCAGCACCAATAACAGGTCTGGGCATGTCCCATAGGACTTACAAGGAATTTAGGTGTCTAATTCCAAAACTGCAACCAAAAACGCATGACTCCACAACATCTTTCTTGTACAAGCTGTTTCCTTGTTTGATGAGAATGTTTATAGAGTATGTGAGGAAAAACCTTTTGTTTGGTGCATTCACATGGGCAGTGGGAAACACCATGTTTTCTTCATCCAGAGTGGACTCAAGCCCTCAGCTACCACCCAAGACAAAAGCACCCTTATCCCCAGGCAAGTTCAGTGGAGGAAACATCCGTCCCTGGTCCCAGATGGGTCACTGCACAAGCAGGAGTGTAACAAACACAAGTGATGTTAGTGCCTATTGCCATTTTTGGCAGAAAAGGGAAAACATTTAACTTTGGAAACTCTTCTCTCAGTCCTGGAGATCTTGGAGGTCTTGGAAGGATCCAGTTTGTTAATACAAAGGGTCACTGGATGCCTATATGTGTTGGCACACAATGTCTAGGTCCTGGGGATACTAAACAGCTGAGTGTCTGTTTCACATCTAAGTCACGTTCAATAGACATCCTCAAAGCATTTGACAAATTCTTATGCTAGAGAAAGGTCTCTTTTATCCAGAAGTTCACAAAAGAAAGTGTTCACACAGAAATATAGTAACTAATTTTTCAATTCTCAGTCTTTTTGAAGTGATTTGAAGCAATTTCTTTTCCTTCCCTGAAGCATGTGCTAGCATAGGGTAATTGAAGATAGGCGGGATGCCTGGTGTCCATGGTGGAGATATTCTGTACCCTAGGGACTGAGAAAATCATTGAGAAAAGTCGAAACCCTACTTTGTAGCCCCTGTCCCCATTTATTAAGTTATTGTGTGGGCAGGGATTTTGTCTCAGTATTTGCATATTATGGTGCACAGAAATGGCAAAATCATTATGTTTGGCTGACTATGCCCTGGTCTCAGGTCCTGAGTGTAAGTTCAGCCTTTCTCTGATTTAAAATGTGTTATGGTGAAACAGCCTTCAGGTAAGTGACAACTTACATCTTGTTTTCCCCATGTTGAAGTGCTTGCTAGCCTGACTGTGTCTGACAGCGAATATCAAGGTTCTGGTTTAGGCTGGTGAGCTCATAGAATCATAGAATGGTTGGGGTTGGAAGGGACCTTTAAAGGTCATCTAATCCAACAAGATGTCAGCAACATGTTTCCTATGAAATAGGCTTTCAAAGCATTATCAGTCCATCCTCTCTGCTAGGTCTTTCTGCTGTATGTCATATTCTCTGCCAAGGGAAGGTGAAGCATAGTGCTTAATTAGGATAAACATAATGACTGGGCTTAATTGGGCAGCATAAAGTGGAGACAAACATTTTCCTCATCCATAGCTAAGTCTCGCTGCACTCAGCCAGTAACATACTCAACCTGGCCTGTACATCAGCAGAGCTAATTTTCATTAGCTGATTGAGCAGACTTACAGTATCCTCCAGCTCCTACTGCTCCCAGCTGCCTGCTGAAGGAAGTGCACTGTGTACAGGTCCCATCTCAGAAGGTTCAGCTCAGAGGGGAGCTGTCTCAAGAGAAGGGAAGATAACCAGTGTTGTTCTTTGTGCATGCCTTTCTCTCCTGCTTCTGCAGATATTTCTTAATTTAAAGTTTAATCAAATTTTCTTTTAACGTCTAAGCCCTTATGTGACATTAATATCTCTAAAGACTAAAATCCAGATCTATAGATATCTCCAAGTCTAAAAATACTTATCCATTGTTAGTCCAAAAAGTTAAGTAACTATTAATTCTCCTTCAGGGCCAGGTATTAAACCAGGCTGTAGAGATGTATTGTGTGAAGGAGGATGTGAAACACGGTCACATGTCACTCATGGGCATGGCAGAAGGCAGAGAAGAAAAAATGTACTATTTAGTAGTGGGAGGACTCTTAACACTGGCTTGTGAATCTTTTAAAAATCCCCACTAATCAACTGGCACCCATTTGGCAGGTGACAGTGAAAGAAATCGCAGAGACGGCAGGATCCCTTTAGTAATTTTTTTTTTTTCTGAAAAAGTTTTAGAAATTTTTAAAAATAAAAACCTGAAAAATTTTGATTCAGAATGTCCCCTGGGTGTTCCATGGGAGTCACAGGTTTCCCAGGTTTTATGGGATGCTTCATGTGTTCATCCTCCTTCATTGGTTGAATTGTCCAATTGAACTACATTTCTTATTGTACCTTAGAGTCTCTGCATGCGAAGAGAGGAGATACTAAGGCAAAAGACTCTCTGAACACAGCTAACCATCGCAGACAGAGTCCAAGAGAAAGATTTGTGAATTAAGATATTTATGTTTGTTGATATAATAGTTGTGGGGGGAAGGTTTGTTCCAAAGAATTATTCTCGGTGAATGAAAATTAAATGTTTTCTTTGGAAAGAAGACTGCTTTTGTAAAATATTATATTGTGATACCCCATTAATTGATAGTTTATCATTATTATTATTATCTAGTAGTAGCAGCAGTAGTAGTATATTATTTTTTAACCATTGCCAGATAGTAACTTTACTGCTACTCCTGCATCTCAGATGGGAAATAAAACCCAAAGCCTTGCTTATGGAAGCTGTCAGAAATCCAAAGGTGAAAAAAATTACCCTGGTGCCCATCTGAACTTTTCAGTGGGTGATTTCTCCACCTAAGTGCCTTTTGCACACCCAGGTAAGCGCCTACCATCCACAGGTCATAGCATGGTGCTGTCCTGAGGAGCCCAGCGATACTTCCCCGGTGGTGTTCAGCGGGGAGGAATGGCAGAGCAGCTTCGTCCTGTGGTGTGTGAAGTTTTCTGGGCTGCAAAGGGTGCCTCAAGCACTTCTGTGTTTACACATGGGAGAGAAAGGATTGGGCTGTCTCAATCTGGGGAGAGGGGACAGCTGCTCTGGGTTGGCAGTGAAGAGGTGGCAGATTGAGAGGCGGGTTGGTCCATGGGGGAAGGAGCCCCTCTCCAGTGGTCCTGCCTTTTGGGCCTTTGAAGATTTTTCCGTACCCGAGCAAGCTGCAGCAACCAGGCACCGCTGAGCGTCCCAGCAGCCCTGTCAGAGCAGATCTTGACAACAGCATCCACACGTCTTTTTAAGCACACTTCTGAGGCACGTAGGCCATAAGGAGGTGGTACAGGGACAGCACTAGAAGCAGAGATCAGCTTTCATAAGGTCAGCTGTGCTCCATGAGTGGCAGGGCAGCAGTTTCTGATCGATAACTGCAAGGGGTTATTGATTCAGCCACCAATCTGAACTCTTAATTACTGACACTAAATGTCAGAAACTTTCAAAGTTTAAGTCACATGACTGTAATCTCTTATTCCAGAAGCTCTGTGGTGGCAAGGTCTCATCAAACCGTGTGGCAAGGGTCTGCTCTCGGCTGCTTTACACCCGGAATCACGTGGCTGACTTTGGTCTATCTGCTCTGGGTTTGCTTGGGGGGAGGGAGATTGCAATCTTGTTGCATCTTTCTCCTGCGTGTCACTCAAAACTAAAGAAGAATAAAAAAGAAGAGCCCTTTTCTCCCACTAACAGAAGCTGGAGTTCTCTATCCAGTGAATTTGTTGCTTTAAGCAACTCAGAGGATTGCTGAAGTTCAGAACTGAATCTTTCCTTGGTAGTTCCAATATAAATATATGCATGTATAAACAGAGACACCCAACAGGTGTGCATTTCAATAGATAGATATTATTCTTATGTATGTATTATGAACATTTGTGCAGAAAAGGAAAATATGTCACCATCATACTTTATAAGGACAGCTAAAGTGTGTCTGCATGAGTTAAACGCACACAAGCGCTCCGCAAATACTGCTGTAGTCTCTAGTAACTGCTTAAGTAAGTTGTATTTCTGATGCTTAGTAAAGGTTTGAATCTCTTTCCTGATCATATAATTTCTTGCCCTCTTGGTCCAATACCGTGAGAAACACTGAGAATTCATGCCCATTTTCCATTCTCCATGTCACTCATGGTTTTAATAGAATCATAGAATCACAGAATCATTTAGGTTGGAAAAGACCTTTAAGATCATCGAGTCCAACCGTAAACCTAACACTGCCAAGTCCACCCCTAAGCCGTGTCCCTAAGTACCACATCTACACGTCTTTTAAATACCTCCAGGGAT
>VZTQ01000674.1:0-17379 GCA_013400755.1 Pelecanoides urinatrix | reverse complement strand
TAAGCAACAGACTATTTGCAGAAACTAAGTATTGGTAAAGACACCATGATACTCTAAAGTCTAGCTAATGAAGCTACCGATTTTTTTCCTCTATTTTTTCTTTTTTTTGTTTGTTTATTGTTTCTTTTTTTTTGTTTTTACTTCTGAAATACTCTAAAAATGAAGAATCAATTCATTAAGGCAACCTTTAAGTTCTTGTCCAACTCACTGTCCATCCTCAGTTACAGCTGGTGTTTCCTTCAGAGTCCACTTGGCATGACAAGTTCCTTGTAAACTCATCACCTTATCACAGCAGTTCCCATGCTAGGAAGCATCACTTGGGAGTGTTTAATATTCCTCCTCTCCCTTTTCAGTGAAACGTTTGGGAAGCACCATGAAGTGGCTGCACATGGATCGTTGAGCAGTAATTTGCCACCTTTNTTTTCAACCTGAGGGTAGGTTGAACCCTTCTGCAACCTCAAGGGGTAAATTTGGTGTAAGAAATAAAATAAAGATAAGATTCTCCATGTTTGAGAAAGCATCCTTTTTTCAGATAGCTGAAGCAAGGAATACAGTAGAATAAGTAGAGACTCCATGTCACAGCTTCAAAAAGTACCTATTTCACTGCATGATAAGAGTGTTGATATTCATACACTCTTTACATTCATGAAAATTAACAACTATCACTGGAAAATTCTGCAGTGCAGCCTTTTCTGAATTTGCAGAAAACCACACAGCATAAAGATTTGCTACCTGGATTTTTTTTTTTTTTTTTCTGCCAAGGAATACTTCTGCATATAACTACCACTAGGTTAAGTGCATGGACATTTGCAGTGTAATGCTACCTGGGATATGACTTAGGCAATGCCATCAGCTATGACATAACAACTTTATAATAGCCTGATGTTCAAAGGTGTTGAGCTACCTTCACTTTTGTTGAAGTTAATTTTCATTATGGCAATCAAAATCCTTTAAAAATCAGTCCTCAGCTGTGGTAAGAGCAGTGAAGATATAAGCAACAGACTATTTGCAGAAACTAAGTATTGGTAAAGCCATCATTACTACTTTAAAGTCTAGCTGATGGAGCTACCAATTTTTTTCTCTATTTTTTCTTTTTTTTGTTTGTTTATTGTTTTTTTTGTTTTTACTTCTGAAATACTCTAAAAATGAAGAATCAATTCATTAAGGCAACCTTTAAGTTCTTGTCCAACTCACTGTCCATCTTCAGTTACAGCTGGTGTTTCCTTTAGAGTCCACTTGGCATGGCAAGTTCCTTGTAAACTCATCACCTTATCACAGCAGTTCCCATGCTAGGAAGCATCACTTGGGAGTGCTTAATATTCCTCCTCTCCCTTTTCAGTGAAACATTTGGGAAGCACCATGAAGTGGCTGCACATGGACCACTGAGCAGTAATTTGTCACCTTTGCACAATAACATGGAGCACTACTGTCGTGGTTTAACCTGGCAGGCAGCCAAATACCACGCAGCCACTCACTCACTCCCCCCACCCCCAGCGGGACGGGGAGAGAATCGGAAGGGTAAGAGTGAGAAAAAACTTGTGGGTTGAGATAAAGACAGTTTAATAGAACAGAAAAGGGAAAATAATAATAAATAATGACAGAATATACAAAATGAGTGATGCACAATGCAATTGCTCACCACCCGCGCTGACCAATAACCAAGTAGCGATCGGCACTTCCTGGATCACGCCTACCGTTCATATACTGAGCATGACGTCACATGGTATGGAATACCCCATTGGCCAGCTGGGCTGGCTGTCCTGATTATGTTCCCTCCCATCTTGTGTACCTAGCTCAGTCAGCAGGCGTGGGAGCTGTCCTTGGACTAGGAGGGTACTTTGCAACAACTGAAAACATCGATATGTTATCAACATTCTCCTCATACTAAATCCAAAACACAGCACTAGGAAGAAATTTAAACCTATCCCAGCTGAAACCAGGACAACTACGCAAATGCAAGGGTAGTTGGAACCTGGTTTTTCAAGCCCCTATGATTGTTCAGTCCTGAGGCTGAGGAAAAACATCAAGGTAATTTATTACTTCTCATTGCTTGCTTTTTCCTGAAGGGGAACTTTTACTCCCACACACTGGTTTTAGGTACCTACCATTTCTGTCTGTCCAAAAGAAGAGTCAAAACTTACCATGTGATGCTATCCAGAAATGAAATCCTTTGCATCTGACAAGACGGACTGCAGTTGAACAACACTCGAAGCATGATGATAATACCTGACATGAACCATTAGCTCTGGAGAGTAGAACCACCTTGAGAGATTCCACTGCATGTTAATAAGTCCTCCGGAGTCAGTAAAGTAGTTTGGCTACCACAGGTTTTGATTCTACAACCCACATTCATGGCACAGTAGCATCGATGCCTCTGTCCATTGACTTCAGTAACGCTACTTTCCCAAGTAATTGTTATCCAAGCTGGATAAAATCTGCAGAATGTGATCAGTGGTTTGTGAAGCTACTAAGTGCTTTGCAGTGGACTTTTAATATAACTAAGACAAATGATGTAACAAAGATATCTATTTATATTTAAAAGTGATACTGTAAATAGTTAGGAATCCATTCAATGCATTGCAAAGTTAGGTAACATGGAAAACAACCTGATAACAGGCAGGCTTTCAAATCCATTAAGTGTGTTTGAATATTGCATCCTAAATGTCCACCTCTATTACAGGATTTTATGTGAGACTACAAATATATAGGACTTAAAAAAACCCTACACTGAATAAAAACACAGTAATAAAATAGAAGCTTACTGAGTTTCTTCTTTGACTACTCCTTCTTCTTCCTTTTAATCTTTATTTGACATTTTATTAAAAGTCCAGAGCTCAGAATTTCAACCCCTGGTTAATCACCACTTAATCACTTGGCATACGTTAAATACACATCTCTGCTGCATTGGTTTTCCCCCTATAATACTCTCCTGATTTAGCATCAGGCATTACTGTTCATTAACATTGGCTAAATCAGTTCTTTGAGAGCTGTTGCAATAAGGCATCTATCTTGACTTTAACATATCTCAGTTAAGTGAAGAACAGTCCATAACAAAATCTGCTTTAAAAAGAAGCCATAGTAAACTTGTTTGGGGGACAATGATTACTCCACACTCCAGATACTGAAAAGGGCACTGCTTTATTTCTGTCATGAATGAGAACACTTTTTGTTTCTAAGTTCCCAGATCCTTTGATGTAAATCAACATCTTTTTTACTCCGCATCTCTTCTGCTGTTCTGCCTTTTCCCAATCATTTTTCTAACTTAGATGTAAGTAGTCAACCTTCTAAAATAATGCCAAGTGTAGATGCTAAAAAAATGACATGGAAACATGGGTTACCCTTGAAACAGGAGTCACCCTTGAAACAGAAGTCATCCTAAACTGTTTTGTGAACTCCAGAGCAAGCATACAGGAATGAACCATGGATAACTCAGTGTCTAATCTTGCTTACAGCATCACTACATGACTAAAAGGCTAAACTTTAAGGAGCTGCTTTGTACCATGATCCATCTGGTGACTCAGCTGGAGAAATTGGGAAGGTGTGTGAGACTGTGTGGTGTTTCAAAATCGCACCATTACATCTTGGAGTAATTGGTCAGAGAGATGTATTTGGTGCTGACTACAATTAATAGATAGGTGTGAAGAATCATGTTTTCCCACAGCACTGCAGAAGTAGTGCTGGAACCAGTTTTCCTTCCATCTAACTTTTATTGCCTTGTCTACATGGCATTTCCTCCTCCTGTGAATTACAGAATTAATCACAGCAGTGATATGCAGGCAGGGATGTACAAAATCTTTGAGCCAAGATGGATGCTTGACATAACAAGTCGTACAGCAACACCATGGAACCCATCAACTGTGATTGTTGCCTGGGCACTGAGAGCAGCCTGAGAGTTTGGGATATTTTCTGTAAACACACACATCTTTATTTTTCCATGTGTTTTGCAAACCCGTATGGTAGAAGGCTTTTCACACTTTTAGCCTGCAGACTTTTATTGAGTGTGGAAGCAGAGTTTATAAATAAGCCTTCTTCTCTTTTTTCTTTTAATGCCATTTAGATCTCATTTTAGCAGAGTTTATAAACAAGTTACATTTGTTCTTTTTATTGGCTCAAGAGGACAGCTGTCTATCAAGTGTTCCTGTTTACATGTTCTTCTATGGCAAGCCATGCTTAGAGACCTTCTGTGGGTTATTAGTAGCTGTTATATAAATAACAGGGTATTGGCTGATATCTGTGATATTATTTCATGTGCATTTTCTTCCCCTGCACTGAAGTTCTCTTGTAGGCAGTGGTCCGGAACAAGATCCACGCACCTCTAAAATGTCTCCCAAGTCCTCTTTGAAGGGCCTATGTTAGATCCCGGCAGACAGTGCCCTAGGGTTGCACAGATCATATGCTGGCAATCTGTGGAGAACTGCATTTCAGCCATAATGAATTAAGTGATTTCTTTCTTCAAAAAGCAGGAGACATTTGACAGAAAAGCTAAGAAACACAGTGCCAAAGAGGGAGGTCTGTGCTGTCAAGAGGTGTCAAACTGACAGAGCTGGAGACCTAAACCTTCTGTTCCCCAACAGGGAAAAACAGATTTCAAACCACGTCACACACTAGAAGTACTGGCANGCCGGCTGGGGTTAAACCACGACAGTTAGCCACGATATAGAGGCACCAGATGTAGAGACGTGAGGAGATTTTAGCTGCCATCCCAATTCCAGCCTCAACTTTAGCGGTCTGGAATCTAGTTCCCCAGAGCTTTGTACAAGACTGCACCATTTATTTCCGTAACACTCCCCAACACTCATCCCCAGTGCTCATTAAATAAAAGATCTTGGTTCCAAAGCAGTTGAAGATTCACCTTTCCGTTGCCCAAACATCCCCCATTTATACAAATGAAGGAAAGCTCTTAGCACATGTTTAAGTCCATCTTTTAGAAGTAGTAAATGCTCAAATTCTTATGGGCAGGGTCCAAGTTAAGCATATGTTTAACTGATGTCCTGACTCAGTTGTTGCCCTGCGTGTGGGGGCTTGATGAAAATTAAAAAAAGAAATCCTGATTGTAATCCTGACTTTGGGCCAGGATTTTATTGCAATTTTTATAAATAAAGATGTGATGGCATTTAATTATTTAAGAAACAAACTGGTTGTGGAAATTTCACAGAGATGTAAGGTCCTTGGACTTGTACAAGAGATTAACCTGGCCCACTTTCCTGTGACTAATATATATAGGACAGAAGAAGAGAAGGGTGAAGGAAAAGCCATTTTCTTTCATAACAGGAACATACAATATTAAGGAAACTGAAAACTACATTTCTAAAATTGTTTCCATTTCAGACTTCTTCTGCCTATGGAGAATCAATACGCCAGAAGAGCATAGCCTTAAACGTTAATATTACAGAATAAAATTTGTTTTTGATGGATTGATGGGCACATTTTCTTAAGGCCAAGAAATAATGAATACAAACTTTTTTTCCTGATAGTCTATCTTTCCGCTCTCCCTGCACAGAGGACATAGAGAATAATAGGATACCACTTGCCTGTATATAGAAACATCCATTATTAGGCACCAAGAGGTTTCACTAGGATGCATATCCTCACCCCCATATATCCATTTGTAACAGCAAGTGGAAATCAGAATAAAGGAAAATGCTGCTGTTTGCTCTGCTGCAGCCTCAGAAACCCAGTCAATCAAGAAAAGGTTGTCTGATGTGATTTTGGCTAATAATTCCCAGAGGATTTTATTCTGCCCTAACTACACAGTCCCTAAGCATGCTGAGCTTAAAAGCAAATCCATGTACACCCTAATTTTAACATGCAGTTTTACATCATGTCACACTTGCTTTTCTTTCTGAATCAGCAATAACTAGCAAGTGCTTCCCCAGTAACACTGATTTTATATATGGACTGAGTTTGAAAAATAATAATTTAGTTATTGTCCTGACATTCAGTGATTCTTTGCAGGGAGGCAGCATGGGTCCATTTTTCTGGGGCATCTCTAAATTCCTGTGGCTTTAAGAGATGCTTCCAAGATCACTGGGTAAGTATTCAAGGAGAAATTCAAACTGAGTGTGTTTCACTGCCAAATACCTTTTTATTTCCTTTTATACCTACATAGGGTTAATTCTGATTCCACAAATTCCCCCTTTTCCTTCCTGGTCTCTTTCCCACTTATCAATGATGTATTTAGTACCTGGAGTCAAATCCCAGTATCCTTTAGAGGGAGAAAATGCCACTGGACCCAAGTAAAAAGAGTTTGCCTTGAGGTTGTTTTCCTATTCAAAAATATTTATACATAGGGGTTTGGTTATGTGGAAAAACAGTTGTGCTCTATATTGAATAAGCCAAATATGTGAAAGACATGATGTTTGTATGTTTGATCATATCCAGTTTTACTCTGTCATGACACAGTTTATGCAGAATTTAGAGAAAAGATTGACCTTTTATTGAATGTCACATTGTCACAACCCACAGTTCAGCCTAATCAGATTTTTAAATGAAGAGTAGGGAAGAGTATTGTCAGTCTGGCTTACTGGAAAAATATGGAGGCTCTGTCTCAACTCCCTCCAGCATCCTTAGTTTCATACAGCCACTCTGACAGAGTCAAAATCAGTGGAAGAAAAAAAAAGTAAGAAAAACCTTCTAAAATCAAAGATTAAAGTCAGTAAAAGATTTCAGTTAGAAATCAGAATTGTACAAAGTCCAGAGCAACTTTGCCATCTCCTGAGATTCTTGACAGCTTACCTTGCATCTCCCAGGATTCATGCTCACAAGTACAGAGCAGAATATTGTAGTCATTGATTGTATTTTATTACTATATTCTGAGTGCTGGCTGAGGGACTGCATTAGTGCAGCAGACAATGAAACCTGACTTATCCAAAACTTATAATTGTCTTGGATGGAGTTAAAGATATCACCACAAAACTGATTGTGTTATGCTACCGCTGAAAAACCCCAGGCCTTTGGCAAACTCCAGTGAGCTGGCTTGTGCATACAACAGAGAAGGGACTTACCCCTAAGTCCCAAAGAGCGTACAACCTAAAGCTTCCTTAAGGAGCCTACAAGCTAAAACTTAATGCTACAGTATTACATGTTGATTTGCAATAATATCAGTATTTGCACATTGTAATATGACTTAGGGATATGTTATTGATTTTCTTTCCTAACTATCCAATGATCAACATTTCTACTAAGGCTTCTCCATCTTCCAGATGTTGTACAGTAAGTCATTGTGCCTCTACAGAACTGATCCTTTCTTATTTCTTTTTTAGGTTATTGCAGCCCCCAGACTGTGCCAGGTGCTTCCCAAAGAACAAAGCATAGGAAATAGCTTTGAGATCTATATAAAAGCTCATTATCATTATGTTTTTTTCATTCTTCTTTATATTGAACTGCGTCTTTCAACTAGTGTAAATCAGCAGAGTTAGCAACTTACACCGAAGACTGGTCCTTTGTTAAACTTTTTCAAGCTTTCTTTTCTCCCTGTTTTGAATGGAGGGGGATAGAGGTTCATTGGTTGGTTGGTTAATGAAATCCTCTTCTTTTCTTTTTTTTTTTTTTTCCTCAAGAAGAAACAGATGTCTTTGTAGCTAAAAATATAGTCTAACACACCTCTGGTCAAAGTCTTCTGAAACATATTTGTTCTTATTTATTTTTCTATGCAACCATAAAGATCCCAAAAACTTTACAGTATAACTGACTTACACCCGGAAAAAGGGAATGAAATTTAACTGGATGTCTTTGTAGATCTTTCTATTTCTATCTATTTTGACTTTGAAGTTTGGAAAATCAAAACTCAAATGTCTCCTACTTTCTAAGAGGTCCTTCCTTTGGGCCCTTTGTTCCCAGATCTTTTAGCTAAATTGCTATTTATGTTCATGAAAGAATAATTTTTGCTTTCAAACTGTCTTAGACAAACAGTTTATCTATTGTTAGAAATTGCTCATTTTCCATGTGGCTCATCATCCATTTCCTGCACCCCATAGGCCCATCACACACTGAAATGCAGTGAAATTTAAATTAATTTAAAAGTAAATTATTACTTTTCTTACCCACAAACACATAGGACCAGAGTACATCTTAATCAAAAAGTTTTTTCAACCAAGTACATTCCCACTGTTAGCCAGTTAGCTTGGATAGAGTTAAATCAGTAGAGAAGTCTCTACTTTGGAAACACCCAGATCTCATATATCCATACGTACAGTTATTTATTTATTTACTTATTACTATATTTCTAAGAATCTTTGCATGCACATAAATTTCTTATGATGAGAAATGTTAAACTTATGTTTAAAGAAAAGGGCTAGAAATCAATTCATCTAGCTTCTGCAACCAGGATTTATTCTATGACCTTTAATAAATCACTTTTTGATGGCTCAGTTTCCCCATCTGTGAGATTTTGATTAATAATGACCCTTAATAACATTTGTAGTTCAGAGCAGAGTGGTGAAAGTGAGGGCCCAGTCCTGACCACTTTTACTTCAGCAGGTAGCACTTACTCCTGAGAGTAATTTTATCAACCTCAGTAGAATTACTTAGCTGAGAAGTTTATATGATTAAGGATGACTTGTTTAATATCTGTAAAGCTTTTCAATTCTTCAGGTTTAAGGTGGCATTTAATACATGGCATTTCCTTCTTTATGGTCTTTTTTTTTCTTTAAGGTCTCATTTTAGCCCAGACTGCTTCTTGCCAACCCAAATAATTAAGCACTTTCTATAAGGATGGAACAGACGTGAAAGTTTGCTGCCACTTGGCTATGGTTTAGGTATTTTTTTATTTGGAGGTGGGCGGGGAAGGATTTCTTGTATACGTGTCATTTTTTGCCAGCATGGGCTTACACCTTCAAGCAAAGACTCAAGTTGACTGATGACATTCTCAGCTAAGGTGGACAGCAAAAGTCTCTCCAAAATCTAGCTCCTATACGGTCAGATATATGTAATATGACTCATTCTTTATTGTAGTGGTGTGCAATAATATTACAAGGGCTATGGCATTGTCCCAAATAAAGGATGCACTCCAAATGAATTTCTCGGTGAGTGCAAAACATCATTATGGTGAAAATCAAAAGGTCTGAGAAACATTCTTACCATCTCCTGGCTGTTTTCAGGACTTCAGAAGATCTCCCTTTTCATACCAGGAACCCAAGACATTTTTCTTTAGCATATGAAGAATGACACACCTCAGAAATTGTGACACAAGTTTCTGTTATGAAAAATGCATGTTCAATTGCTTTATCAAAATGCACAGCAGAAGAATTTTGATGTAGGTTCCTCCCACAGCTTCAGAACACCTCCTGTGGATGGCTCTATAGGCAATTCAGAAAAAACTCTTGACTTACTAGTGGCATAAATTTGTTTTTCTCTATCTTTTTGTAGATACTGAAGGCTATATTAGGTGCAATGCAGTGTGTCCAAGCTACGAGTCTCTCCACTACTTTCCTTTGATAAGCCCACAGTGCTTTTTGTGCTCATAAAGTTATCCAGAAGTTCCCTAATTATTATTTTGTAGTATTTGATCCATTATTTGTAGTATTTGATCCATTTCAGTGTAGTTTTCAGCTGGGCCTAAGAAGTTATAACTACCATGGTCATTCTTTTTCTTTTTTTCCTTTTCAAAAATCAATATTATACTCATTTTCCTCCTTTTCTGTTACCTCCCCAGATTTTCCATTACTTTTCCAAAGTATTTTTCTTGGATAAAATTAAACCAATTACTGCTGATCATGACAAGTAATGACACATGCCCTGTGAACTAGTGGTTCTTTTTGTGCTCTCAAAACAGTCCTTCATGGAGCAACTATGTTTATCTATTCTTTTAATACTGCTTTCTCCAGGAAATAGTAAACTTAACTACCATGCCTTTTGATATACCAGAAACATCTTTTGCTGAGCTTTCAGTATGACTTACTATCAGATTGTGCTCATTACTATTGGATTATACCACTAGATTTTTTTAATTCCACAAAATTTTTTTTTCCTAAAATTCTTTACCCAGCAAAGGTCTTTAGCACTTCCTTCACTTAAATGGTCTAAATACTAGCACTAGAAATACTATCTCACAGACTTTGTATTATACCCATATGTAGATGCTTTCTGAAGTTGAACTTGGTATCTTTGCCATGTTGAAATCAGTTAACCCAATATATACCATCGTAAAATCACATAACAGCTCTTTTTCAGTTTTTCACCATGATCTGTCTGGTCCATGGTGACGGGGCTAGGCTGAGCTCATGGGTGGGGTGAAGGATCAGGCTCACAGTGAGTAGCGAGTATCAGACACAGCCCCAGGATGGCCAGGCAGGACCCTGGGGACAGGATGGGATGTCAGCCTATGGGCTGAGATGCTGTGGTACAAGAACTATTTGCACACTGAATCATAATGAACAAAAAGAATTTCATGCCTCCAGAAGGGGCAAAGTCACATTATTTCCTTTTTGTATTTTCAAACAAAAATGAAACTTTCATTTTTTAAAAAAGCTCCTTTAGTAATTTCAAACAAGTTAAGAGATATGAAAACAAAACAAATTGGTCTTTTGTTTCTCTCCAAGGTTTTGGGTGGGTTTTTTTCAGTGAGGAAAAGAAAAATCTTTTGGGGTCTACCAGCCAAGTGAAAAATCAATTAGTTACACAGGTCTGTCTATTTGTTAGGATTAGCTATTAAACAATGCATGCATTTTGGTAGTTATTTTTTCCCCATAATAGGACATATCACGGACTACAATACCATTGGATTCTTGTTTACATCTCTCCACTCAAGGTAGCATTCTTAGCACAATTCTTCAAGATGCAGGCAAAAAAATAATAAAACAGAAGAAAAAGGAGAAGCAAGTCCATCTACATTTAAAGAATATACATATAGCTTTGGTAAAAAAAAAAAGATTTGAAGATAATCCTACAAAATCCAGGACTCAGAGTTCTTTTTACATGAAACCTGAAAGTGCAACTCCATTTGACCCCCTCATTTAGTGGAATTCTGTTTGGTCACTATCAAATTCAACTGCTCACACTTAAGCTGGACTGGATTTTTTTTTTTTCCTGATGAGAAGCTAATTAGAGAGCAAAGAATATCATATTTTCTCCAGACAGGGCTTGGCTAAGCATTGTATATGATCTTTCTCTGTCCCTCTTTTTTCTAATAGTTACAAATCCCTTCTCAAAACACATTTTTTTCTAGGACACTTCTAAGCTGCAGCCTGTTAAGCATTTTAGTGTCAATACATTCAAGTAAGCACTGAACAAGGAATTAGTCCTATTTACATACATGTGTTTCGTAGGTGAAGAAGTAATAACATACAGCTAAACCATCAGCTGCTCTGTAGTCCAGCTCCACTGAGTCCAGCATAAGAGCTTCTGCTTATAACAGAAAAGACCCTGATGCAAAATCTTCTCTGTTGGGAAGCACTCAAGGAAAGAAACTGGAGAAAAAAATGCATATTCAAGACTAGCCTAAGGAAGGCAGCTTACAGGTAGAGGATCAGATAAAAACCACATCATCTCACTGCTGCCACCTGAGGTGTTCACTATGGAAAAATAACAACTGATGCACAGGAAAGTTGCCAAGGAAGACAGGGAAGCACAGATTCTTATGAACACTGCCTTGGACTAGTTAATATTCATCAGTAAAGGTCAAGGCCTTGAATAGAAAGCGTATTTCAGGAAATTGTGTGGAATACCAAGAATCAGAATAGCCCAGAAATGTTGAACTTGGAATTCAAGGGTCGAGGTTTCTAACACCTGAAATTTGGCATGTGGCTGGATGTTCAGGTGCTAGATTGTTTTCTAATTGCTCTAAATTTTCCAGGTTTTTAACCTGTGCACATAATCCTAAAAAGTTTTTTGTCTGAAAAGCATAATTATTAATTATCAGGAATCCAATGTATTATTAATTTATTTAATGCTGATGGACTGAAGTGTGTGATGGGTAAAGACAGTCAAGTAGCAGTGATTGGCAGGAATAAACCAGCTTCCCTGAACGGGGACAGGAAGGATTTTACTCAAGGAAATGGCAGTGAAACCCATCCTAATAAATAACTGAGTTGAGTTCACTTAAGCACTTATAATGCCAGTGTCTGTGATAAGCAATGGAAACATTAATATAAAATGCTTCACCATAAACAAATACAGTAGAGTTCAGAATGATATATTGCAGCACAGCCATCCCTAGCATGGCATGCTTTTAAAGTGATGTTTATAATCATTATTATTTTGGTAACAATAGGGGGAAAAAAAAGAACAGAACAGCAAAAATTGTTATCTGCTAAAGAGGAAGTGCAATAGCAAAGTTTTGTGATAAGAACCTACATAAGGATTTAGCCACAGTGAGAGAACAACTGTGCTCAGATACAAATGCAGTAACTAAGAACGTGGTTGTAGCTTGTTCATTTCTAATTCTAGCTGTATGTTACAGTCAGATGGTGAAAGCAGTCATTTCATGAAATAACTGAAATTTTCAGACATTTTGTGAAATGACCGGCATTATGTCTGTTCTATTATACTCTTTGACTGTTTCACTCCATCATTAAGTCAAATGACTAGTGTTATTGTGAGAGTCACATTGGTGTGATTTTTATCACTTACATTTAGGCATCCGAATTTAGACGTACAGGTCAGTTTAGGCTCTCACAGTCATTGAAAGAAAGGTGGCATGTCCAGATGGCAACCCAGCTGATCTACCTGGTTTTGGATGAGAGGAACCATCCTTTGGATATACTGATCTTTCTGTCCCTTAATTATAAAAGGAGCATAAGGTGATAGGTTCTGATGAAGATGCTTGCCCATTGATTAATCCTCGTAACTCCTATTTACTGTGTTGCTTAGCACTATGGTTGTTTACAACTGATGTTGTAAGTATTTCTATTATTCCGTACTCTTGGAGACAGTCACCTTCTACTCTCTGGGCTCTTTGCCACAGGACACGTAAATGCATTGCAGCCATTTGCTCCCTCCTTTTAGCTTACATTTCCCTTTCCTAGTGTTATATGGCCAACAGGGTAGAATTAGTTTTATACCCATTTTTTTGTTTCAATCAGAACGAATAACTTGACACATCTTTCTTTACGCAGTCTGGGACATTTATTAAACCTCTCCACAGCCAGGGCTTTCCTAAAATCCCTAGACTTAAAAAATTTGCCCCTGTTGTGACAGTCAAATTCTAGTGACAGATGAGCATGTTAAATGCCTTTACTGCCTTGAAGAAATTCTGTCTCATATTCCTAGTAAATGCAGCATTTGTTGGTCCTTCCCCTTCCAGGCCAGAAAAGACTAAGAGCCTGTCTTTATAACTGCCTCCCTGGGAAGTAAAAAGTTCTATCTTCAGACAGCCATGATAAAGTGGTATCATTCACAAGGAAGACAATATTAGTTGAAGTATGGATGTGGTGAATGTCCATGAAGCTATATGACAGGTTCACTCTTTCCTAACGAGAATCTGAGAGGTGCCAAGGGATTCTGCACATCAGATTAGGAAAGTCCAATATGGTTCTGATAGAACTGAGAGGCTGGAAACTACATCTCAAAAAAAGCTCCCTGGCTGTGAGTACATATGATGGCAGGGGTGGTGCAGTTGTGGATTTTTCTGTGTCCTAGGAGGAAGGCAAAGCAGGCACCTGCAACACAAAGGAGAGCCTGTATCTCCAAGACACTTACCATAACCCCTGAAACTGTAAAAAAGCTGTCGTCATCACAGGGAAAAACAACATTTAAATGTATAGGGTAGAAGTTCTGCATGGGGTCAAAGATCACCTGCCAGTCTTAGTCTTTCAGTCTTTCTAGGCTGCAATATATGGATGGGGTAAATATTAGTTCCTACTTCATCTGCATATTAAACCCAGAGCACGTCAGAAGGCACTGACCTTCACATCTGTTCACACAACTGGGTGCTCTGAATTTCTTAGGAACAGGCTTTTCAGTATGTACTTCTGTCTGTTCTTTTGGCTTTGGGATATTACACAGAAGAACAGTTGAGAAGATAAGCAGGACTCAGTTGTTGAGATCTATTGCCCTTCCTGTATAAAACCTTGCCACAAAGTCATACTCCAGAGGGGAGTGGGGAAGAGCTGTAATGACATAATGAGAGCCCAAGTGAGACTACCAGGGCATTTCACAACTTCTTAATGGAAACTCTGGACACTGAGACCTAGGGAATACTGGTCACTGAGTGGCAATATTTCTCATTCACCTTACTTCATACTCTCTTTTGCAGGTTATTGTCATGAATATGTGCAGATATCCCAGAACATCTTTGAACTGCTGTGGTATGCATCCACGTAAACAAATGTTATACAAGCAGTAGAGCTTAGCAACCGAATAGCCCCACTGAACACACTGCCCACTAAAAGGTGCAGAAAGAATTCAAAGTCACCTGACAGAAGTAGTCACATAATTCTGAGGCAAAACACAACCCCCTTGTGTTCTTTCCTGGTCCTGGTCCCATAAACCCCCAGAGGTTCCCCCTATCCATAGTCAAAGAAATGTAAAAAGAAATTTCCTTCTGATTTGGGTCCTTTTATCTTTTACAGTCTGCCTTGAGAGATAAATGATCAGCTGAAATATCCTTTACAGACTGCATGGCTATGAAGCAGTAGAGAGACTTGCCCTGAACTCCTGCAAAACTAGACATTAGAGAAAAGCTGAATTGCTGGAGAGGAAATAAGAATGTGATCCCAGACAAGAAACACAAATTCCCTTCCTGGGATTGCTCATAAGGAGGTGAGAAACATTAGTTATTTTGCTTGCTTTTGTTGTTGGTTTTGTTTTCAGATGTGATCCAGAATTAATTTAAAAAAAATATTTGCCTTCTAAGTCTTTTTTTTCACTTGAGTTTTGTAGGATTTTTTAAAGGCTCGACTAGGTTATTTACAAATTATCTCATTTAAGGATTAAACTGTAAATTGCATAGGTTGTTTTTTATTTATTTAATGTAATATTGAAAATCTTCTTCCTGAAAGGTTGTTTTGTTTTGTTTTGTTTTGTTTTTAAATGAAAAGCTATTTAACTATTTGTTTTTTCTTTCATGTTACTTATTTGACTATAGCTTTAATTTTATTCTGATATGGACAGAATTTAACCATATGGGCTTTATGGTTATTTTTATGGTTATTATGGTTTTCAGTAGAATATCTATAATTAGACCTTTGAGTCAGTACCTGTGAGGCCAGATAACCTGATTTATGAACTCCAGCTTCCCCAGTTTAAGATCAGAGAATCATAGAGTAATCTCGGTTGTGAGGGACTCCTGAAGGGTCAGCATGGCTCAAAGCTGGGCCAGTTTAAAAGTTATATCATTTGGCTTAGGCCCTTGTTCAGCCAAGTTTTGAGTATCTCCAGGAATGGAGACCTCCTGTCTGGGCCTCTGCTTTAATGTTAGACTGCCCTGACTGTGAGATTTTTTTTTCCCCTAATTTCTAATCAAAATTTCACTTTCTGTAACCTGTATCCATTGCCTCTTGTCCTTTCTGTGTCTACCTCCAAAAAGAGTCTGGCTCCACCATCTCTTTAACTATTTGATATGTATTTAATGACATTTATTTATTCTGCTTTTCTTAAGACTGAATAAACCCGGCTCTCAGTTTTTCCTTGTATGTCTTGTGCTCTGGGCACTCATATGTCTTGGTAGCTCTCTGCTGGACAAGCCTGAGTTTTTCAATATATTTCTCATACAGGGGTGATGCAGTACTCCAGATTTGGTTTCACTAATGTTGAATGGAATACAATAACCACTTCCCTCAACCTGCTGCCAATGCACTTGGTAATGTAGCCCAGTATGTGGTTAGCCAACATCTCGGCAAGGGTGCATTGCTGGCTTTTGGTCAACTTAGTGTCTACCAGGGCCCTCCAAGTCCTTTTCTGCAAAGCTGTTCCCCAGGCAGTCAGGGAATAATGCAGACTGGTGGGATAATGCAGAAGTGCTTCCACTTTCATTGTTAACAGTCACCAGGATCAGACAGCTCTTGATCTGCACAAAACCACTCCAGTCTTGACAGCATTCAGTGTCCCACACACACCAAAGTCCAGAAACATCCTGTAAATGGCTACACCTTTTTCAGCTTAATGAGCAATGGACATCCACCAGATCAGGGTTCAAGACAAGGCAGTGGAAGTTGTATTCCTTCAAGGTACAGCTACCTCAGGATGAGATGAATTGAGGATGGCAATTTTCTTCACAAGAATTTAAAGCTTTAATATTGAGCTTCACTCACAATGGGAGAGGCAGAGATTCAGTGAACTGGGATTGGGAGAATGATTTGCCTCAAAATAAACTAAAAGTGTGACAAAACAGTTGTACATTTCCAGATGGTAATGAAATGCAGTTACATATTTGAACTGAACAGATATATTTTATCTGCATTATTTTAAAAATAGTAGAAATGGTTCAAGGTAGTAAGAGTACCTTAAGCCCCAGCTTATTTCGCCCAAATGCTCAATAACAACAGCACCAAAAACCTTAGCTATACTTGGATATCATCAATGGGTGGAAGAATAAACCTTCACTAGCAGGTAGTTAAATTGTTTTGGATAATAATTCCAAAGGCAGGATGTATCTATTTTATGAATGTTGGTACAATCTTGCTAACTTCCAAATAATGCAGCAGCTCTGTAATAACACTTTCTGCAACTAAATTGATGACCTTCAATACTGATCCAAAACCAAAATAAATCACTGGAAATCTTTAGAACATAAGGTAAGGATCTTACATCTTCTTACCAAAGCTTGGAGCTTAAACACAGTTTTAAATTAGGAGAGTAGATGGTCTAAGTTCCACTTAAAGTCAACACAGAGAGATCTGACCTTCTCCAAGGGATGATCTAACCTTCTATCATGTGAATTGCTGAATGGTGGTCTCAGTCTGTCCAGTAAGAGAGCAAGCATGGGTGACAGAGCCTCTAACTGAGACATGTCATTTACATGCAGTAATGTCGGATGAAGTAAAATCTTAACTTCTGTAGCTGGCAGAAACAGCACATATTGAGTATGTGTTATGACTGCATCTGGTCAGAAATATGTTGGCAAATTGTATAAAGTGAGGGTACAGGGTTCCACTGAAATTGAAAAGCTTTAGAAAATAAGATTGATTTAATTTATGGTTCAATTTAAAGAAATATGGGAAGGATTCTGATGGCATTGTAATGTCTCTTTTCAGTATTTTTGGGGAAAAAAAAAAGATATTTGTGTTGTAATATGATTTTTATGTTTCTATAACATTTTGTCTTAGATTCTAATATATAGATAAGTTTTTAATGGCCTGAATAAAGGTGGAACTTCATTATTTTGTTAAAAGAAAGCATTGAGATGAATTTTTTTTTTTCCTGATAAACTTAAACAATTTTGGCAGAAAAAAGCCAAACTTCATCATCTCAGAAATTGTTGATGAAATGGAATTTGCTTCTTTT
>VZTQ01000673.1:31326-66519 GCA_013400755.1 Pelecanoides urinatrix | reverse complement strand
GGAACCGGGGCGGGGAGGGGGAAACAGGGGGGTCTGGGGAGGACGCGCAGGAGCCTGGAGCGTTGCCTTCGTCGCAGGCCCGGAGGAGGGCTGGGAGCTGGGGGAGGGAGGAGCTGGGGAGCTGCGCCGTACCTGTACGGGACAGAGCTCCTTCATCCCCGCAGAGCCGGCTGGCAGAGCCCGGTGCCCATGCTGCACATCAGCGTCTCCTCGTGCTGCTGCTGTCGCATCAACGTATAGCGGATCCCATAGGATTTGTGTTATGCTGGATACCGCACACGCCCTGCCCTGACGTGCTTAGGGGTGGCAGGAGAAGGTGGGTGCTTGGGGTAGCCCCTAATAGCTGCGAAGAAACCCAGAGCGCGTATGCTGGAGTCCGCTCAGGTGCCGCGTCTCCAGCACCACGCCTGCCCCGCGACACGGAGCGCTGGCTAAAGCTGTTTCTGTTCCCAGGTACACGGAGCGCTGGCTAAAGCTGTTTCTGTTCCCAGGTGGGAGCCGTGAGAAGGGAGATGTTCCTCGTGTCTATGGCGACAGATCCCCAGTTGAAATGGATAACCCTGTGGGTCCGCGTCAGGTGGGCGGCCATGCTCGTGCTCCTCCTGGGCTCGCTCGTGATGCTGCTGCTCCCGCTGGCTGTGGAAGACCAGTGCCAGGCAGTGCTCAAAGGACTCTCCTTCCTGCAAAGTAAACTGGGCGCCGGCTCCTCGGGGGTCACCGGATACACAGGACAAACAACCGGGCTGAGCGTGACCTCCAATGGGCTGGAGCTGCTGGTGCTGAAAGGCAAAGCCTCCCCTGGTGAGTGTCCTCAGGTGGGTGCAGGGGAGCAGCTGAGTTGCTGTACAATAACAACCCCCATCTGGAAATCCACACCCCCAACCTGATGAGCTCCTGTACCCCATAATAGTAACAAACTCTCACTGCCCACCTGCAAATTAACGCAGCTGTAAACGACCCAGAGGTCAGATGTGTCATCGCCAGCCTGGCTGCCAGCAGCAGCCCGACTGCATTCCATTGCCCTGCGCTGCAGAAGGGCGATGTGCTGGCGTTCTCAGTGCTGCTTTGTCTCTCGGAAGTTTTTTCCTCGTTCTTCCGGTACTAATTAAGTTCTGTTAAGGTAACGAATACAGAGTGGTGTTTTAATACACAGTAACGTGGGATACACAGCATTAATCCTGAAATCCTGGCTGTCATAGGACAGCCTTTCTGGCAACGACAGGCTGCGGTCGTTGCCTTTATTGGCCAGGATATTAATTTGAAAAACATTCAAAGGAATAATTACAATTCCAGCACTGTATCTTTGTTCGCATTACAGCTATTATTGCTGGGAAGATGTTTGATAGGTCAGTGAAAAACGGATAGAAGTGGTGTTAGCAGCTGTGGGCTGTGCTTCTAGCAAGAGAACTTGCATTATTGCCAAGAGAATATATTTAAGACTCCGTGTCCTCCCACACGAAGCAGCCTGGTGGCCAAAGCGAGTTTTGCCGGGATGGCTACACGCCTGTGGCCAGCTTGAGCCGCGCTGCTCACAGATCCTGCCAGGAACAGCTCTGCTGCCGCGTACTCGGCCTGTGAACGTGGCACAAGTCTCTGCGCTTGTAGCCTGGCGAAGGCTGGAATACAAGTTCTCTGGTACAGTTCTATAGACTGGCTTTATTTAATTTTTATATTGGTGAACAGTAGCGGTCTCCAGAGGTTTTCACTAAACCTCACTACTCTATTAGCTAACTGTTATTGTTGCATTTCAGAAGTGAAGTTGGAAGCCAAAGCGGCTCTGAATCAGGCCCTCGAAATGAAGCGCCAAGGAAAGCGGGAGAAAGCCCACAAACTCTTCGTGTATGCCCTCAAAATGGACCCCGATTATGTGGATGCCCTGAATGAATTCGGTATCTTTTCTGAAGAGGAAAAAGACATTCTTCAAGCTGACTATTTGTACTCCAAAGCACTAACCATTTCTCCCTGCAATGAGAAGGCTTTGATCAATCGGGACCGGACGCTACCTTTAGTTGAAGAGATAGATCAGAGGTATTTTAGCATTATTGACAGCAAGGTTAAAAAAGTGATGGCGATCCCCAAAGGCAATTCTGCCCTGCGCCGAGTGATGGAGGAGTCCTATTATCACCACATCTACCACACAGTTGCCATCGAAGGAAACACTCTGACGTTGTCAGAAATACGACACATCATTGAGACCAGATACGCTGTGCCTGGAAAAAGCTTAGTGGAGCAGAACGAGGTGATTGGCATGCACGCAGCTTTGAAATACGTCAATACCACGCTGGTGTCGCGGATAGGCTCCGTAACCATCAGTGACATCTTGGAGATACACCGGAGAGTGCTGGGCTACGCCGACCCGGTGGAGGCAGGGCGGTTCAGGGCTACGCAGGTGTTTGTGGGACACCACATACCACCACATCCCCAGGACGTGGAGAAACAGATGCAGGAGTTCGTGCAGTGGATTAACTCGGAAGATGCCATGAGCTTGCACCCTGTGGAATTTGCCGCGTTAGCCCACTACAAGTTGGTTTACATCCATCCGTTTGTAGATGGCAACGGAAGGACCTCGCGCCTGCTAATGAACCTCATACTAATGCAGGCAGGCTACCCGCCCATCACAATCCGCAAGGAGCAGCGGGCCGAGTATTATCACGTCTTAGAAGTAGCCAACGAGGGCGACGTGAGGCCTTTCATACGCTTTATTGCTAAGTGTACTGAGACAACTCTGGACATGTTGCTCATTGCCACCACAGAATACTCCGTGGGCTTACCTGAGGCAGGCGGCAGCACTGCCGGATGCAAACAAACTATCCCCGTCAAGACTTGAGGGTTGCGGACATTCAGGAGCCAACGAATGTGTGGGAGAACAGAATGCCAAGCCGCTCAGTATTCCTGCGGGGAAATAACTCGACAGGAGGTGTCACTCTTTAGCATTTCATTTATTTAAAGTGTCTTACATTTGATTAAATTAATATAATTTATTTATATACATTATGCCAAGCTGAAACGTGAACTGTTGATGTTGACTGTGCACTGTAACTTGCTTGTGCTACTGGAAGGAGGTGGGGAGAGGTGTCAGAGGGGCTCAATGAGCTGACGTAGAATTTAATTTCTCCTTTAAATTAAGCTTTGAGAAGCTGCTTCAATCACAGCCCTTCACCTAGTCAGTCAACTGCATTGTCTTACCTTGTCAAAGAGCTGCTAGGCAAGACAAAGTCTTAACCAAGTCGTTGCTTTTGTGTTACCTCTTCCCCGTTGTTCAAAAAAAAACCTCAAAACACAACCCTTGCAGTAGCAGCACTTTCCCAGCTATGTTAATCAGACTCTTTCCTGTCAGTCATCCAAGTTTGACAGTACTGATCAGGAAGGAGGCTAAACTCCGGTTCAGCAAAGGCACGTCTCCCCTCCCGTTTCTGTTTTCAGTAGCACTTTGCATGTTTACTTTCAGTTGCCTTTCCTAGGGAGAGTTTTGGGAAGTATTTAAGATTACAGATGACGCAACTGGAACAAGAGAAGAAATGCTCTCTGACTTACTTCACTGACCCGCGAGGTGCTTTTGCTGTACGTCAGACAGAAGGACTGCCTAGCGCGCCGAGGCCTCGCCTCAGACCCCACCTCATCAAGCAGGAGCCCTGGGAAACTGCAACTGTCCTCACACATTTCAGTTCAGGGTTTGGAAAGAGCTCGCTTCTGCAAAGCTGCGGGCAGAAAAGGTTGTTATACGGAACCGTGAGAGAACCTTCATCAGTTGTGCCAATTTGGTAAGAATGCATATAGCAAGGCTGCCAAAAAGTTAAGTTTCTTCAATCTACACAAGAGAACTTTTCACAGTTAATTACTAGGTCACTTTAGTACTGTGATAAATGCGTCAAGAATCACACGAGGCCTCTTTGTGCTGCAGTGGCAGTTAATATAGTACCTGGAAGCTGCTGTACAATTCAAAGAAGCAGAGCTTAGCTTTGCTTTTAAGGTAGAAGCAGCCTACCATAGAAGAACAGCTCCCTGCACTCCCGCCTGCCAGCTGTGTAACAGCATAATTGATCCCAACACCTCTAAGTTCAGAAAACTTCAATTCAATCCAGTTTAGAGTGTTGTAAACTTAAACCCTTTGCATAAGCTGTTAGACTGTCCCAGGCCAGTGTTAAGTTTCTTCCCTTCTAACACACTCTTACCTGCGAGGTAGTTGGGCCGTGTTTTATACGGGCAGACAATAGGACACGAGTGGGAGTTACCCACATACTACAGCACCACTCCGTGCTTGTGTACCCATTACTGCTGACAGGGAAAGCAAACAATACATGAGGAAGGTTGTTCTGTCCTTACAAAGCATGCTTATTTTTGTAGTGCAACGTGAGTATAAGTAAAATCTGCACTTTAGAGCTTGGGGGGGGAGGGGGAAATACGTTATTTTAGTAACAGATTAATAAACTATTTTAATATTAAAAGTCTTTGTTTGGAATAGGCTGTTTGTAAAACGCTGTTGTGCTGACTGAGCTGAGAAGTGGTCACGCAGTAGCCATTTGTGGACTAGCAAGTTACACTATACACGCCCTGGCTCCCTCCACCGCATACGACTGCACTGCAGCGTGGGGCGTTACGGAGGGCTCTGAAGCAGCAAGTCCAACACCAGCAGCCAAAGGAAACTTAATTCATCACTAGTGTTTTGTACGTGCCTGTCTGCCGTCAGGGCAAGGCCAGCCTTAGCATTCCCACCCTGCAAAGCAAAGCTTCGTATTAAAGCGTTATTAGAACGTTTAAGCTGATTTTGAGCTACAATCCCATCGTATCATCAGCACAATGCTGGATGGCTAGCCCAAGCTTCTGGCACAGAAAAGGCTGCACGCCGTACTGTGAACAGGCACCGACAGCACTCGGTGCCTTGCCCTACTGCCACAACTGCCAACGTTACGTGGGTCGAAGCTACGAAGCAGACTCATCGTTTCAAAGTAAAGCCAAGTCAAATCAGCACAGAACGTAAGCACTGAAAATAGTGTTTATTTGCAGCAGTGCTTGTGTTGTACAAGTGAACTCGGTACTGGGGTCCCCCCTGAAATTCAACACCTGCGTGTGTTGACTTCCAGAGTTAGCAGCAGCTTTAGTTGACAAGCAGTAATATTTCTATCCAAAATCACGTACCAGATTATTTTGAAGTCTGAGGTGATTACTGAAGTGGTTTCAGGATATTCATACTAGATGGAATGAGCTACTTAAAGGTATGTAAGTGACACTGTGTATCTCAGTGCACCCGAGAGGCGAGGTACATCAGTTATTATCCAGCTGCCATAGGATAAGTGCAATTCCAACACCCACATTTAAACAAAAGCAACAGTATTTATAGAAAACCTTTGAGAATGTGAGTTTAATAAACCAAGAAACGTCAGCTTGCACTTCATATTTGTACAAAACCATACAGAAACCACCTGCAAGAGACGTATGAGCTAGCTAGCAAAAACAACAACAACATAAAAAATGGTCCTCAGCAACAGCATGTACAGCTTTTATGGGAAACAAAAATTACCAGATCTAAGTATTATGACACTTAAAAATAATAATTTGAATGTCTTTTACAAATACACAATATAAAAAACAGGTCAACTTGAACGGAACATTAACTGAATACATATATATGTATATTTGTGTATATACATATACACACATATGTATAGAAACTCTCCCAATACTAAAATAGGCCATTGTGGTGAAGTTACTAGCATCTGCCATTGAACTCTTAATGGAAGGAGATGAATGTCCCTGTGTGTGTGTGTGTTTGGGTGTAAAACGGGTTCGTTGTCAGAGAGAATGACTGCAATCACAATCTGAACTGACCAGTGGAGCTTGACAACGTTATCGCTAGGCTTTCACATTGCATCTCATTCGTTAATGAAAGAGAAATATTTCTAAAGCATTCATAAAACTTGATGTGGCATCCAACCTGTGCAGGAAATATTTCCCCCCTCGTTACCCTCAATATGAGGAATCATATAACGCCATTTTACCAGAACGTAGTATAACTCTTTGCTCTTAGAAACAGAGGAAAAAACTGGGTTTGTACCATCCTACACTGATCTCGATGAATGCAGTAGTCCAGAACAGTATTTACACGTGACTGTGACTGGCGTTCTCTCCTTGCTAGCATAAGGACACAACATGGCTTCCATAAAGGCATTTCACATTTTACCAGACCTGCTGATTGCAGACTTTTTGCTCACTTTTTCAGTAGCATCTTGGCAAAATCAGCATTGGACATCTTTTTAGGCTCCTCAGGGTGTTCGGATGAAGTTGCTGGTGAGTTCTGGACCATCCCATTCTCAGCCTTAGCCACAGGATTACTCTGGCGCTGTAACGCACGAGGCATCATTGAAAGCTGTGTCCTTCCCTTCCCTCGCCTGGAGAACAAAAGGTGACATTTAAAAATATCGCAGTGCTCTTTGAACAAACTGTTTTAGCATGGGGAAACAAAAGGGACTTTGTTTGCTATGAGGAATGCTCATTTAAATATTATTCCTGTCATTTGTTTCAGTAATAAATAGTGCAAAGCTTTCAATGGGCGCCCTTTGAAGCAGTATACCTAAGTCCTGGCAGAAGACAACTCCCAACAGTCCCCAGAAATTGAAGCTCCGTGTTTATCTACAGGGCACGTACAATACAACACCAATGCAATGCTAAGCAGCAGGAGCACTCTCAAAGATGAAAGAGCAACCTTAATGTTCGCTGTGAACAACGGCTGGTTCTCCAGAACGAGAGGATGTGGAAGTTATTAGTGCTCAGGTGCTAATCAGATCCAACAGGACGTCTAACACTTGATAACAGGTCGCTATGGACCTGTTTCTATCGGTAATGTAAAGAAGAAAAATCTGCTTTTCCTCATCAATCCAGCAACCCAAATTCTTATGGTTCAGCACCTTTTAAACATTCTCTCATGTTCTAGATAAGATTCCTACATCGTAGCATATAAAGAAACCCAGTGTCTTCTTCTTAAGCATTGCCAAGCAGTCTCCCTCCCCCATACTTACGCTCCATAAACCTGCCGCGGTACTGCAAACTGGGAGGCTCTGCCTGCCTCAGGCTTGTCTGGCAGCTTTCGGAGAGGTGGGTTACTGATCGCCACCTTGATGACGTGTTCCTTCACTGTCAGACCATCCATTTTCAGCACAGCCTGCGAGGCCTGAGCTTCATTTTCATATTCCACATAGGCCAGGCCCTAAATAAAGAAGAGAGGTAACCTACATCAGTTTTAGTGCTTCTTTCTCTGCATGACAGTTTTTGCTAATAATTTGGCAAACTGATAAGAAAACTGTACAGCAAGCAGACCTAAACATGGCTAAGATTCCTGGTATTCTTTAGCTAAAAAAATTTCGATTTACACATACCTACAATCTGCATTTCTTGACTCTCATTCACATTGCCCTAATTTGTGGAATAGGTATTTTAAAAAAAAAAAAAAAAAAGAAGAAAACCAAGATCCCAATAAAGTAAATATAATGAAGTACTGCATCAGAGGCATGTCTTCACTTCTAAATGTATATTATACATACATCCAGGCTGAATTTGGTATCAGACAGATTGGATTCATAGTGGAAGAAAAGATAAATCAATCTATGGAGCTAGAACAGAAAGATCCACACAAACTCTCCTGTGATTCTTCACTAAGCTACAACTAAGGAATCAAGTTGTTCTTGTTACTTCTCCCAAGTAACAGCGATAGGACGAGAGGAAACGGCCTCAAATTGCAGCAAGGGAGGTTTAGATTGGACATTAGGAAAAAATTCTTTCCTGAAAGAGAGGTCAGGCCTTGGCACAGGCTGCCCAGGGCAGGGGTGGAGTCCCCATCCCTGGAGGGATTTCAAAGACGTGGAGATGAGGCGCTTGGGGACATGGTTTAGTGGCCATGGGGGGGTTGGGCTGACGGTTGGACTCGATGACCTTAGAGGTCTTTACCAACCTTAGTGATTCTGTGATTCTAAGTCCGGTAGCATAGGGCCAGTGCGGCCACCGTGGTTTCAAGAGCAGTAAAACCCATCTCGAGCAGCTCTAACAGAACTGACAGGCACGGCCTCTAAAGAGACTGGCATTGCTGCCCTGAGAACAGGGACTGGTGACAAAAGCATTCTTTGCAGGAAATTAATCTGCATTGACTTCATGAAGCAACAGCTGCTAAATCGCACTGGTAACCAGCTGCTAAGTGCTGCTGGTGCACCTTCGGTAATGGGGTTTTCTTTCCAGCAAACGCACAAAAGAGCACACCCCAGCATCTGCCACGGCAGGCTCCTACAGTGAGTACGCTAGTTGGGAGGCAACACCTCCTAGTCTATTGTTATTTTTCTAAATGACATTCAAACTCTTAAGCTGTATTTTTGGATTATCCAGTTTCACAGGAAACACATCAGATTTTATATAACATTGAAAGTATGTGGTTTAGACAGAATCCCAGCTCAAACTAAGCTGAGAACATGGCTTGCAAGGCTTGGGGTACACACAGAGAGCACTTGTTACACAGGACGCATTCAACAGGACCTACACTTGAGATATTGCCAAGAGCTAGAAAATACATTTTAAGAATACATGTGTATCATCACCAGGATGGCACCTGTGAGACGTGCCCAACATGCAGACGTGCCCGAAGTGTCAGGCAGAACTTTGGCAGGGCAGCAGCTAGTTTAGAGTCTCTTATTTAACAAGAAGTCATTTATTCCAGGATGGAAATAATGAGCCCTGTCAGAGAGCAGCAGCTCATTTCTCACTGGCAAATCTACTATTGCAGCAGGTGTTATGAACAATAGCCTCAAGAAACTGAAGAAAGGGAGGGAATAGGTTATACCAGGTGAACCCTATCTAGCCAGTTACTTTAAAAACAAATATTCTTTTACTATACTGAAAGTGCTGTAAACATCTTCCCCTCCATCTCATTGATATTACACATTCTTGCACAATTTAAGTATTTTGGAAAAATTCCTATTCCCCTCCTACTTCTTACTTGTTGGCACAAAGGCACACTGGGCTGTATAAATCCATTTCTACAAGTTTTAATGCAAAGCCAGGTTGGCAACTTTTAAAATATAAAGCTTACTTTCTGTATCCAAACTTCATGAAAAGCTTCTTTTTGAAGGATTTCTTAAAATGAAGAGTGCATTAAGGATGCCTACCTTGGGTTTTCCAGCTCGGTTGGTGACCAGCCGAATGTCCTTCACATTCCCATGTGCTTTACACACATCTTCCAGCTCTTCCTTAGTGCAGGAAAATGGCAAACCAGATATAAACAATTTATGTTTCTCCAGTGTAGTGCTATACCTGAACACCTGAAGAAATGAAAAGGCTGTTAGATACCAAACCAGTCAGAGACTCCAAGGATTTCGATGTCTTACACCTCCAAAAGCTTATCAGAGTACTTCATATTTGCATGATACAAAGATACCCCTTCAAGTCATGAGTAGTATCTTGAAAGATATTTGCATATGAACATACAGGCGTACACTAAGGACTTGCAAGTAATTCTAAGAACTGAGATACTTCTAAACACCTATGTCTCCTTCGCAATGAGAAGGGCCGTTGATAATGTCTTCTTGCTCAGTTGTCACTATCTGAACCATTAAGTTTTTCTATACAGTAACTCCGCAATGCAGGAAACCACTGATTATACAACTGATATCTAGTATAGACCATTAACAAGAACCCGTGGGTTGTGTAATAAATGCCCACAGCTGTATGACTCAACCAAAAAAGTACTTTACAGATCAAGATGCTCAAGCAGGAATCTGGGTACCTCACACCATTCACAAGATGCTCAGATTAGCTTACTCGAGATTTCCAGAAATCTCCTAATGTCAATCCTGGTTTATGGCAAAGTAACATAAGATGCAAGAATGCCCAGAAAAGAGTTTTACTGCTAAGACATAACATTACCATTCCAAACTAGCACAACATGAATTCATTAGACACAAGCCCTCTGGAAGCAACATATTCTGCTAGCTTTCCTACGCAGTCCCACTGTTCAACCTATTACTTGAAAGGATGACAGTTTACCTTAAAGTCTGGATTCTTGTTCTTGTCAACACAGGGAGAAACAAACATTGGTCTTCCTTCCACAACTTTACGATCCAAGCCAAGAGCTTGGACAGCAGATTTTTCTTCCTTGAATTCTACGTAGCAGTAGCCCCGGAAAGTCCCCTTGTTGCTGAATACCGGACGGATTTCTGCTACCTCCCCACAGCTCTCAAAGAGCTCTTTCAGTTTCACTTCAGGATCTGCCATGTTGTAGGAAAGGTTGCTGACAAAGACGGTGACACTATCTTTACTGCTGTCATGTAAAACTTTGGGGATGTCTTTTCGACTGGTAGATGCCTTTTCCTTTTGGTTTGCTGGGCGATCTAGCTTTTCAGGTCCACTTCTTCCAAACAGCCCAGTTTCTACCTCCATGTCTTCTTCAAGAAGCACCCCATCACCATCTCCCTTGTGTCTCTTGCTGGGCTGCTCTGTTGATTAATGAAATTGAAAGCCTTACTAGAAAAAATTACACCATGTCATTCACCATTGAAATTAAGCTGTCCTCATTACTACTATGGAGTCTGGAAATGGCATGTGAAACCACAAATACAATGACAGGTCTTAAAGACACAAAATAAAAACCTCCCTCAGGTTTTTAATAACGAGTAACAACAGATTATTTGACCAAGACAGCAAGTATTTAGATGAAAGCAATAGGGATATTTTTTCCCTTTTTCTATCAGTTACAACTATTGATTCATGTTCTTTCTCTTTGTCTAATGGGATTTTTTTTTTTTTTAGATTAAGAAACACAAAAATGTAAAAGCTCCCAAATCTCCCAGGGGCAGCAATCTATTAAAATCTTCTATTACCACCTTCCAAGAGACTGCTACAGTACTGAATAACCCAATTTAGATACATGCCTCAGTGTCATTTGATGAGTCAGGAAAATGACTTTTTTTTAAAAACAAAAGAAGAAAAATAAAATCACTATTTCTCAGAAATAAGAAAAAACTAAAAGCCCTATAGAAGTTCTTATAAACATACACCCGTGTTGATCAAAAACCATTTAGTCTTGCTTTCATTTCACTACCACAAAAACCTCCCAGGAGAAAGAGACCCTGAACAGACAGCAGCTTTGAAGACACCAGCAATGGCACTCCCTCATCTGCCTCTAGCTGAAGGGAGGCAACAGATAACCCTGTTCCCAGAGGTCTGAAGCTTTAGGTTTTTTGGGTTTTCGGTTTTGGTGGTGTTTTTGGTTTTTGTTTGGGTTTTTTTTGTTGTTGTTGTTTGTTTTTTACCTTCCTCTTCTTGTCCCCATTCACCCTCATCATCGTCATCTGCTTTGCGCTTGTCTCCAATCCTGTTTTTTTTAGCCTTTTTGGAAGCTTTCTTTTCTGCCCGAGCCTGCTTTCGTTGTTCAGCTTTCTCCTCTTCTTGCTTTGCCAGAGCAGCTTCTTTCTCAGCAGCCTACAAATATGGAAGATTTTTTTTTTCTAGTGACTGCAAATTAGAGAGTATTCTTACATGCTATTTTCTGAAGTGCTGAACCTGGAGGGTTTTTTCTGAAGCTCCATGAAACACAGTGCTAATAGGATCATCATTTAAAGCACATCTCAATTGTTTGCTCTTATAGCTTTCCTGGAGTGCATATTACTCTTGTATCCAATCCAAGAGTCAGAAGGTGAAAGATAAAAAACATCAAAAGACATTAACGGTAGTTTTAAACTAAAATCAATAGTTCTGAGGCTTTAAGACAATTCAGGCTTATCTATGGGAACGAACATTAGAAATCTGACCTTCAGACAAGCACGACCTTAATATAGGTATTTCCTATAAAGTGCTTAGGTGGTTCACAGAAAATTCTGACCTTTGCTCTTTGTTCATTAACTCGAGCTAATCTGTTTTCTGTTTTTTGAACAGCTGCATCCCAGTCTTCCAATGTTCCTGAAGGATAAAAAAAAAAAAGCCTTGCATTTAGCTTTCCCATAATTTGAAAATTCAATTCTGGAAAAATAAGAGTCAATGAGTTCATGGAACTCGCTCTTAATATTAACCACTACACATGAAAATTTTAAATGTAACGAGTAGCCTTCAAAGAAAAAGAAAACAAAACCCAAGCAGGGCAGAAACCTCTCATTTATAATATGACACTCCAAAAAGGCATGGAAAAACCCAGTAATTTCAGCAGACTCCAAGTCAGGCCAGAAAAGAAAAAAAGAAAAAAGAGCTGCTTGTGTATACTACAGTAGTGAAAAGAAAATAAGCCTTCATCAGAACACAAAACACTAGATCAAAATTCACTCTGTATCATTGTACACTAACTAGGCTGGGTAAAACGAGACGACGTGCAGTTAGTTACCTTCTATTCTCTCCAGCGTGAGCAGCACCTCACAGACGTGCTCTGGATAGTCACTTGTGCACTGCACGGCTCGATGCAAGGCCTTCCTGCAGTGCTGAGTGTCACCATGAGCTCTGCAGCAGGGAAACCACAGCAGTAAGGAGCCAACCCTCCACATCAAGATTACAAGACAGGACAGTTAACTACATTCTGTGCAAATGTTTTCCCTCCTTCCCCAGCGAACTCGCACTACACATTGTTGCAGTAATACTTGTGAAATAAACTGCTGTACTGAGCTGCTGTAAGAACCTCAAAAGCGTATTATAAACCCGTATGAAATATACCCATGCTAAGCATCTAAGTTTCCTCTAGATGAGGAAACTAAAAAGTTAATTAACTTTCCCAACCAGCCAAGCTCTTACCTTTCTAGGTTATAATACTCCAGCCACATGTTAGCATATTTGGCATTTCCTTTAGTCATAATGTTGTCCCAGAGTTCTCTGGCTTTCTGCATGTTGTTACATAGGCGGGCCTGAAACATAGCATCCAAAGCACCTGATATAATTTAGGATTATTTGTTCAACGCCATTACCCCCCTGCCCCCCAAAACAAGAAAACACCACATATGATGCACACAGGCGCAGGTACATCTGCTCCTTAGAGCGATCACAGCAAACACCTAATGCAATCCTACTGCTGAATAAAACACGTCCCTGCCCACCTGTTACATCAATCTTGGTTTCTGGCTTCCACATACATTTCATTTGGTCATTATAAAAAAATTAGATAGTTGCTTCTGGATTTTTCCTTTTGTCATTACTCGTGAATGTACCTAACAGAGCACTTAAACAGAAAACCAGTTCTCAGTCTAAGAAAACTGCTTAGGAAATGGAGCAGGGAGAAGTGCTTGGGAAAGGGAGCAGGGGAAGAGGGGAAATAAGGATTAAGACACCCAGTGGGATTCACCTGATTTAACTGTAGCGGTACATGAGTACGCTAGACAGCTGACTTATTAGAACGGCTTTAGCATAAGCTGAATCGCACCTGGATGTACCTACTTTCTCCCTCCACTAAGTGAACAGAAAGTGAAAGTAATTAATTCAGATTTAGGCCCACATTGTTCAGGAGGATTACAATGCCGAGACTTTGGCAAGTCATTCCATGCATTATACAGAGACAAATTCTAGCACAAAAGTAACACGACTTACGCTGATTCGTATGAGCCTGTGGCAAAGGAAGGAAAATAAAACATCCACTCACAGGCAGTGACGGCACCAGCACATTGATACCTGTACTAGTTTGAAACTAATTAGTGTAGGCAGCACTAAATTAGGCAGGATTCAAGGCAGTTTACAGACTTAATGTTCAGTTCTGAGCCACCGTGGCTAGCCCGCTAACCAAGTTACTCACAGATCTCTGTACATGCTGCAGTCACAGCAGTATAAACACGCTAACAGTCCTGACAACTTTCTCAAAGAGAACACTGTTTCCTTCCTGGGATGTCGTGCTTCAAGCCTGACGCTACACTATGAGCTTGACCAGTCCAGACACAGGAGTGGAAGAAGAAAGATTTACTCATTGAAGTTACCCAGACAAAATGCCGAAGTACAAGAAAATTGCATTCTGTGGTTGGAATATTAAAAGGATCAATTTCCTCTAGTCTAGCAGTTTCAATACAGCAGACAGAAACATCACCTCAACTCTTGCCCAGTTCTGCATGATGGTGCAGGATGGGTCTCCACTTTCACTGAATCCTGGGAATAAAAATAAGTCTTGTTTGTGAATGGCTCTCGGAAACAGTGTTTATTAAACAAGTTCTACATTCTAGATGAAATGTTTATCTGTAGCTTTCTTAAAATGTTCAAGACACTTGAAGACAAGTTAAATATTGTGTGGAGAACTAGTCTTATAAAAATTATTTTGAACAAGAGAAAACAATATATTGGGTGATTTAACTTACGCTCTTCTACTTCTTGTTTCAAATACTCCACAGCACGTGCAAATGCAGACCGCAGCTCCTCTAGTTCTTTACTAGAGTCTTTAGGAAAAAAGAAATAATGGCCTTAAAATAATAATTTAATTTTCATCTCCCATCCACTAAAACCTCTTCCCTAACACCCACAATGATTTTATTGGGGGCGGGGGGGAAGCCAAAGTTTATGACTTCAGTAAAACTCACTACATGCTTAGTAAAGAAACCTAGTACCTAAAATATAAGGCAGGGCATTTTTGCAATAGCACAATCTATTCTGTCCGCAAGGAGCTGCTTTAAAGCAACTAAGTTCATATATTTTTTAGACACTAACTGGCCAGAAAGTAATTTCTGTGAAAGATATGAAACTACTGTTAAAGTTTTAAAAAAGCAATACCGCTGTTTCGGAGAAGTACACAGAAAACCATTTAGATATTTATTCACACATATAGATACCTTGTGTAAAATCCACCCTTCTTCTCAGGTAATCAAGATACGCCTGCCAGATTTCTACATAGTCCGTTGCTTGAATAAAACCTGCATTCAGAGCTTTTTCAAACATTTCTGAAAGAAACGGGGAAAACACGCCCACACAAACATATTTACTTTTCAAATACTGACAAAATTAGCAAGCTACAGTGTCTAGCACAAAAAAGTATCTACACCTTACATTCTAGGAAGACAGGAAAATATAAGAAATCCTACATAAGCTAAATGGGTTTAGGAAGCGAATGTAAAAGCCAGTTTAATTCAGTAACGTTCATGCAAAGTTGAAGCAAACTGCTCACTCAGAACGGAAGCTGCTCCACAAAAGCAGCTTTGCCCTAGAAGAACGCTACTGCACATTTCCTCAGCTTTAAGACTGTTGCAGCAGGACGAAAACAAATCCTACAGCGTCCTACAGGTCACCGTTTGTCACACGTTATTCAGAGTGCAGACAGCAGTTCTGTAGTGTAAAGAAGTCTTGCTGAGATGGTCTTTCTTTACCAGAAATAATGCTGTGATCAACTCTATGCCTCTCCATCGCCAAAAGGTATCGAATCCACAGCCCAACCGTCCAGGGACAGTTCCTAACAGCGCGGTCATGAGCGGACAAGACCAACTCTTTCACTTTCAGCTGCCGGTCCTGAAATAATCATACAACAAAGTTTTCAGTTCCTATTAGCCAGAGAGCCCAAGACATACCAGCTTATAAAGAGCCAACACCTTAAAACAGTACTTCTATTTTATATTTGAAAAGCTAAGAGGAGATGGGTATTTTAAATTCTGTAATCCTAAAAACCCAGTAAACACCTTCAAAACAGAAAGGATATGCTCAGGAGCAACACAAACAAGAACTCCATGCCATACTCAGTCTGCAATATCTGTCTGCTTCTAACCAAGCCAGTTAGGTATTTTCTGCCAATGAGATAAATATAATAAAGGCACTGAGTAAATACCCAACTGTTCTTAGTATGTTTAGAAGAGGGAAGGATACAAGAAAGAGGGTGCACACACAGCCTACTCAAGGGAGGCAGGCGCTGTTCCACCCACAACCTGCTGTCTCAAGCTGGTAAGATAAAGACATGACGGAGCAACTCAGCCTAGATAAGCCTCCTGTACCTAGTTACACCGATCTCTTAATAGACCGACCTCCTGTCCACGTGAAAACCCCGCGTCTTAAGTTCAATATGATTTTCAAAGTGCACTAACTAGCCCACACGTAAATATAGACTAAATATCTGGGTTTGCTTTAGCTTGTTGGTAAATTAGGTCTCAGTTCTTCACTGTAAAATATTCAGGAGAGCACTGGCAGCCCTCAAACAAGTACTGTCATTAATTTATCAGTGTCGCCTGAAGGACAGGCAGGCTCCCCAGCGATTCAGACAGCACTGAACTGCTATGCCTACAAAATCTGGAAAAAAAAGGAGGGACATCCTCAGAAGCAGTGCCTCTGGATGACTAGCTACCAGACACGACACCAGGGCTTAAAGCACAGCTTACAGCTGGTGACATCTAGTCAGCTCTTTGCCAGATAGCGCAAGCCTCGATGCCCACACCCAGTTTAATTCTGCAGAGAAAACACACCACTGGAGGAAAAAGTGAGCAAATGTTCACCTGATCAATAAACACACCACTGAAAACAGGAAGAAATCAAAGGGGAGGTGAAAAATCAGTTTCTGAAGAATTTAAAGACTAAGGGACAGGATTGAGGTAGAACTTACTGGTCATTCGTTTATCAGCCACTAAGATTAAAAAAAAAAACCAGAACAATAAAACTGCAAACATCTATTTTTTTTCCTTACCAAATACTGATTGTAGCGTGCCCAAAGATCTGGCACAAGGCAGTTCTCAGCCAAAGCCCTCTCATAGATCAACTGAATGCGAGCTGGATCACCTGCTTTCATTTCAAAATCAATGTAAGCTTGATATTCTGCTAGCTTTGGTGTTTCAGCACCCAGCTATAAAATAAACAGACATACAAAAAATTAAAATATTCTGAAGAAAGCATGATTCAGGTCTCATGCACAATTTCACACAAGAGCTTAGCCTCTAAATATCAACAGCTTTTGATTTTCACATCTCTCCGAATACCACCCTGGTTCTGAAGCCACTCAGATCCCTATTTTTTATTCCTCTTAGCACAGCACGCTCGTCAATGCTGGAAGAAACAGCCAGAGCACTCATGTGAACCTTAGGGTGGCCTGACACAGTCAACAGATTCCATAGCTTCCAGTATTCCCAGTTGTGAGGCTTCTTGTCTCACATTGCTCACAGCTGGAAGAGTCACCTAGCAATACACTGCTGCTTTATCTCTGTGACTAGAAAAATAATAAAATTTGGAAAAAAAACCCCAAACCCAAAGCAATTAACTCTTCGTTTTAAAGCAAGCTATAAGTAACAGCATTACCAGAGCCTCTTCATATGGTTTACACTTCTCCAGTTGCTGTAGAGCTTTTTTGTAATTCTTTATTATTGTTTCTGGTATTGGATCTTCTGACCATTCCTCATATTCAGCATATGAAGCCTCCATATCTATTAAAACAGACATGAAACCCCATCAATAACTTACTGGGCTAAATAATCAACTTTCAACCTATATTTGATTCTAACACATCTGTATTTCTGTTCATGCTTTTGCATCTTAACTGTCACATTACCGCATGCTTATAGGGTTCAGATGCTTCATCTTACACAGTGCACTACAACACAAACTCAGGACAAGTTATATTAAAGCTACTAATTTTGATTTAGGAAACCAAGGTGGAGAGATTTTCTCTTTAAAGAAAAGAGACCAATGCAAATTCTTTCAATATGCAAATGAAGAAGTTAAAGAACTGTGCTTAACTTTCTCCCATAAGCAAAGCCACAAGAAAAGGGACTCAAGGAGTTTAAAGAATGAAGCAGATATAGTAGAATTCTAACAATCCAGCTGTCAGCATGTACTATCCCTACCAACCAAGGTTCTTATGTAGTGATCATCACGGCTGAATTCCTAGTTCCTAATTGTCATGTTTTGTGGTCATCACTTGTACTTTAACTAGCCTCAAATTATGTACTAAAGAAACAGATAAACCAAGTTTCAATGAGTAAGAATATTTCTGAACAAAAGGGATCTGTGCATCATTCAAGAGGCCCTAAAGACAGCCAAATGTCACTGATTAAAAAATTCAGAAATACTACAGCTGCAGTTTGTGTGGCTCTACCAAAACAATACTCATGACTAAAGCCTGGATCGCCGTAACACAGCTTATCCATGCCATCTCTCCAAGTGCACCGGCTCTTACCTAAGAGCGGGATCCCCAGCTGGCGCCTGAACAGCATGTGGATCTTCTCAAGCTGGCTGCAGAGCATCTGCTGCTGCTCAGGCGATGGAATGCTGCCAGGAGCTGGCTACAAACAAAAGGATTGAAATTTAATCAGTTCCCTCAAGCCTGAGCTGACGAACATGATGGGGTATTGTTTATGGGTTGGGGGTCTGGGCTCCAAATGACTACATGATCCTTGAAGAACAGACGCAGCCAACTTGCGTTTCAGGTCACTGCTGTGAAAGCTAAAACTTGGAAATTGCTAGACTCAGAAGCTGGATGAATGTGAAAAGCATTCCTCACTGAAAGCTGACACACACATAGGGAAATGATAACCTGAAAAAAGTAAGCCGCATGTGATCAGGCCATTTCACAAACCCACTGGGCTGCGAAACAGTTTTTCAATAAATCCCTGTTGTGTGCACAGATGATCTAAAACTTCCAGCTTTCTTTCTGCTTGTGAGTGAAAGGGTGTTCTCCCATTACTCCTTTGTTAGAGCATTTCATAGAATGGTTTGGATTGGAAGGTATGTTCAAAGATTATCTAGTTCAAACCCCACCCCCACCATGAGCAGGGACATCTTAACTTCCATATCTTATGTAGTTAATGACAAAAAAATAGAAATATCCACATTATGGCCATCTTGTAGAGGTATCTTTTGCAGATGTCTAACAATATGTTCCAGGGATAATATACTATCATCCAAAAGTCACAAAAAGGGTGAAATAATGAATGAGTTAAAAGCTGAAGTACAAAACAGTCTAGAAAAACAAACATGATTGACTATGTGTAAAAATATTCGCTGGCAAGAACGTTGTTTCATAATGAAGCTACTCAATTTAAAGCTATTCTTGTCAGTCCAAGCTAAAGCAGCAGAGTGAAACTTTGCTTCTGGATATGAGATTTTATGATCTTATTTAAACACAAATCCATCACTATATCAACTAGATACAGAGAATGTTTTTCCCAGACCAAAGGGTAGGTTTCTACAGCTGAAAAGAAACAGCTGTGTGACATTACAGCCTCTGTTGTCAGAAGAGACTGATGAGGGGGCAGCACAAGATGACTTCAGAAACCACACTACAACTTGTTTCTTACAGGAGCCCAGGAGACTGGCCTTACCTGTGCCGTTTCCAGAATGGCATTCTCAAACTCGCGGTATGCTTCCCATAAAGCTGTTCCTTTTGTCACATGCAGTCCAACCGCAGTTAATGCTCTCTCAAATATTGAGCGAACTTTCTCAATTCCTCCTTCCTGACCAATGCCACCGATTGAATACTGGGCATATTCCAACCAAATTTCAGGACCTAAACAAAGTTATGAGAAACAGATGACCTAATCCCCTCAAAAATAAAAAGGCATCTCTCTGCTTCCCAAACACCCACAAATAGACCAATACATGACAATTTTCTTCACTATCCAACGTAGTAAAGAAAAATCAAACTAATTTATTCTATGCTCTCGTTCAGGGACCCCCAGCAGAGACTATCCAACAAATGGATGTTAGATGGCACATCTCAGGCTCCAGAAGAAGTCTTTCCAAACCCCAAGTGCAATCCTTCCAGCAGATCCAGAGGATACTCCCCCTCAGTTCTTCATCTCTCCATTCCTTCTTCCTGAAGGATCACCAACACTGTGAGACTAGCTATGCCGGTGCTGTAACGTGACGTTTTGTATATAGCTTCTGCAAGGGATTCGCCTCAATGCTACCAAGCCCTCTCTGCTTCTTCAGGTTTCATGTTTTCAGCACCTCACCACAATACCCAAAAAGCACGCAGTTACTCAGTGCTTTAAGATAAAAGTTTTAAGCTATGGCTGCAGGCAGCTCCTGAGAAATGGAAAGGCAAGACACCATGTACCTCCCTCACTTGTAATGAGGATGATCAGAGCCTGGTACCACAGCATGGCTAGGGTTACCTACTTCGCAGGGTTTCAAAAACGCTGTCTCACAGACAGTAACTATGTTCTGAAAGAGCTGTCACGTAGTGGAAATGGCAGCAAAGACAGCACTAGCCAACACAGGAGTAGAAATGAGCCTTTTAAAAGCACTCACTTTCCTCAAAGAAGAGCTGAAGAACCCATAATGGGTAACAGAGGAAGTATTCCCTAAGTGAGCACAATACCTGCTGCTTTTAGAGATTAGAGGAGTGTGAAATACGCATTTAAAACTTTTTACAACATTCGTTCAGAAGATCTTAAAGACTGCAGTAGGTCTTAAAGCATTGCCTTTGAATGACCTTTAACTCCAACGCTTCAGAAAAACTGAGGCTCACTTCACACTAATATTTTTGATCCAATTTCTGCATTATTACAGAAGGAAGAAACTTTCCTAGTAAAAGAAAGACATAATCTGAATGCAAGACAATACATTTTAGAGCATATATTAACAACTTACAGATGTAGTCTTTCACAGCTCTCTCAAACAGTTCATAAACTTTCTCTCGCTCAGAGCTTTCAGAAGCCATTTTTATCTCATCCTTCAACCAGTCCAGCCAAATTTCTGAAAGGAAGAAGTTTAGAATATATCACCAACATTCAGAAAGAATAGTTTAAATCCACCTGTTGAATTTTTTATGAGAGTTTTTAGTAACAGACTTAAAAATGGGGAGAGGGCTGAGGGGGAGAAGAGAGCAATTTTAGCCTCCACAACTACTCACAATTAATCTAAAAGAAAAGTTTGGTAGAGACGTTTTCAAATTAGTACTAAGCAAGTGCGCTTCTATGTAAAGAGAGCAGAAGTTGCAAGCAGCAACTTATCAGTACCGTGGGCAAAGGATCAGTATGCAGCAGTAACCAAAGAGGCATCCAAAGGTATACCTTTCCTCACGCTTTTACAAGAAACAGTAAATGGCTATAGAGGCTGCAAGTTTCCACATGCGTAGAAGGAACCTTCTCTTGCCAAGCCCAGTGGCAGAACAGCCTCTGCAATACTTACATTGCCTCTGTGTTATGAATAAAAAAGAAACACCCACTTCAAGGGCTACCTGCAACTTCCACCAACATCATGTTTTTTGCTGCTTGCCTGCAAAATTTAACTTTTCGTAGGAGTTTGTCTGGGTTCTGAGTCACATTCGCTGACTAAGTGACTGGAGCCGTTTCAGTGCTGCCATCCCACAGCTGTATGTTACCAGCCCTACAGCAAAGGCAGCACAAGCAAAACATAACGCCTGTCCCTGGGCTGCAGCAGGTCGCATCCCGGCAGTAACTCCCGCAGCTAACAGACGGACAGACCAGAAACTGGAGTAGCTGGGCACACACAAACACCCCCCACACCAGCTCCACTCTACTGCAGCAGCCTCTGCAGAGGACAGGGCAGGCCAGCACAGTTGCAAGAACTCGAATTCCTGCAACAGGCTCGCTACCCTGCGTCTGCCAGAGGCCAAGCTCAATGCTGGCCATTAACACCAGCGCATTCAGAGTTTAAAAAGTCCCAAATTTGTTCTTTTAGGTTTCTCTGGACTAGAACAGTTGTTGAAGCCCGGCACAAACACATTATTTCACTACTGAAACAATGGTATTTTACACAGATGATGCTTAAGTGGTATTGGTTGCAACAGGAGCAGAAGATGGTCTGTACCTTCGGTAAGTGGAAAGAGTTCACTCATCTTCTGACGAGCTCTTCTGAGCTTTACCAACTCTCCCTCCTGGCGCAGCAGCTTTATCAGATCCAAGTGACAGTTATAGTCAAAAGCATTGATCGAAAGCTTTAAAAAAAAAAAAATTAAATGCACTGTTGAGTGACGGTCGTGACGAAATCAGAAAACATTTAGCAGAACAGAACATCATAGTGTCTTTTGTGGCACACAAATCTCCTCATGTGTATGAAGAGACATTCATAGCCAAGACATCACCTACCTTCCTACACAGAGTTGCATCAAACTTCACTATTGTTTGCAAGATGCTTTCAGGTCACAAGCAAACATTTATAGAAAACACTTCCAAGTTTAACAGAGCTTTAAAGTTTAGCTTAGAGCTTAGCCTACAGCTCTAAGCTCTAAAGGTTACTGCTCAGCAGTACAAATGCCAGCACTAGGAGTACAGCAGCTACCAGATGCAGAAACAGACCCAAGAGTGCAAGATGAGGAAAGTCTTCTTCAACAGAGCCAAATGTGTTTTAATTTATTCAAAAACAATAAAAAAACCCCAGACAACTACCAAAGTTTTTTTTTTTGCGGAGTACAAACTGTCTACTACGGCTCTCCTCTCCCATTTCCCTCTCAAAAAACCCCAAACCGCCTATTTTCCACTACAGACCCCAAACATTCACGTCTTGACAGTTCCCAGCATCAAACCACACAAGCAGCCGTAGATTGTTTCCCATCACCGCCGCAGCCGCTCCAGCAGGCGGTCACAACAAGGAAGACCCCACGAAGGCCGGCTCTCGCCCCACTCCGAGGCTTCCCGGAGGGGAGGCCTCGGTTCTCCGGGACGAGCCTTCCCCACAGCCCCGGGGCCGCTCCCGCGGGGCCGGCGCGTCTCTCATAGCAACGCGGGCGGGCCACCAGCGCAAGGCCGGGCCTCCAACACCGCTTCCCGTGGGCCAGGAGCCGGGACCGGGCGGAGGCCGCGGTGCAGCCCCACCGCCCCCTCCCCACGCCGCCGACCAGCCCAGGCGGGCCCCACCTGCTCCTCCAGCCGCTGGATCTCGGCCTCATTCTCTTTCTCCTCGTCTTCGCCGTCGCCAGATGAGTCCGAGTCCCCCTCATCCTCTGAGTCGCCCCCCGACTCGGGGTCGCCCTCCGGCAGCCGCTTCTCCTCCTCCGCCGCCACCGCAGCCGCCTCGGCTCCCGCCGCCGCCATCTTATGCAGCTTCCTTCGCAGCCAGCCGCGCTCCGCCGCCTGCCGGGGCTGTCCCCGCGGCGCCTGTCCCGCCGCCGCGCACTGCCGCGGGGCGAGAGCTATGAGGAGAGGGGCGAGCCGTCTCCCGCAGGATCCCGCGCTCGGACGCGCATCGGGGCCGCGCTGCGGTGAGCGCCGCGGGGGCCGGACCCCTTGTCTTCTCGGCTGAGACTCCGGCGACGCCGCGGGCACCTCGGGGCCTGGTTGTCAGAGGGCCTCCGAGGAGGGCCTGGGAGCACGCGGCGCCACCCACCCGCCATATTGAGTGTGGCCGCCGCGGCCCGCACATGCGTCGGTGTCGCGATAAAAAACGGCCGTCGTGATTGGAAACAGCGTTTATTGATCGTTTTAGCGACAGCGCGGTTTTTTTTTTTCCCCGCAGGCGGCCTTCGGCGCTCGCCCCCTTTGCACGGCGACCTCCGCCACGCTCGGCGCAAAACGTGGAGCGCCCGGCGGTGCCAGGCCCGAGGCAGCGCGGGGGCGGGGCCGGGGGCGTGGCCGTCCCGCCCGAGGTTATAAAAGGGCGGCGCGGGGCCGTCCGCCCCCGCCAGGCTCAAGATGGCGGCGCTGAGGGCGGCGGGGGCGGCGCTGCTGCGGCCCGGGCGCGGGGAGGCGGTGGCCAGGCTGGGCTACCACAAGAAGGTGAGGGGCGAGGGGAGGCAGGGGCGAGGCGGGGGGAGGGGGGATACACACGCGGTGGCTGTTGGTGACGCGGTGTCCTGGCAGGTGGTGGATCACTACGAGAACCCGCGCAACGTCGGCTCCCTCGACCGCAACGCCAAGAACGTGGGCACCGGCCTGGTGGGTGCCCCGGCCTGCGGGGACGTCATGAAGCTGCAGGTGACCTTGGGGACCCGCTGGCACCGAGGGAGGGGGATCGCCTGGGGCTGCTGCATGGCCCAAACCCGCCCCTTTCCCCTCAGGGGTGCAGCGCGGCCTTTCCTCACCCCTCCCCCGCCTTGAAGTGTGCCCTGGGGCCCGGGCAGGCCCTGTCCCGCTCCCGAGGGCGCGGTGGGAGTCAGGACCCTGCCTGGGCCTGAGCGAGTGGCTCTGGGGCGTCTGGCAGAGCCGAGCCGGCCCCTGAGGTGCCACCGATGCTCTCGCAGGTGGAAGTGGACGACAACGGGAGGATCGTCGATGCCCGTTTCAAAACCTTCGGCTGCGGATCGGCGATCGCATCGAGTTCGCTGGCGACGGAGTGGGTCAAAGGGAAAACGGTAAGGGTCCCCGCCGGCATCAGAGGTGACACCGCGGAAAGCCTTCAAAGCTTCAAACGTGCTTGTGTTCTCTGTTGGGACCACGGAGGAAACGGTGGGCTAGGAATCCCAGTGCTGACTTCGTGCAGTGTGGTACGGTCAACCCTGCTGGTGGTCTGGTTTCTAGAAGTATAGTTGCCTTTTCCAAGAACCTCCATTAATCTGCAGGGAGGTACTTTGTGTTTTGTGCAGAAAGCAAAAACATGCTGATCGTGGATTCTGAAAGGAAGTTTAGTTACAGAGTGTGTTTAGATCATTTATACTCTTTTTCTGCCAGACAAGAAATGCATTTCTATATTACGATAAAAGGTAAGCGTAGAGCAGTCCCCCCAGTGGCACCTAGTCTGTCACACTGGTATGCTTTTGTGTATTCCCGCCACTCCTCAGTCTGAGACATTCCTTAATTCCGACACGCTTCACTGCCCCGGCAGTTCTTCCGTGTGGATTCCGTTGGCTCTGCAGCATTAACGCACTCGTACAGCAAATGCCTGTGTAGCCCGTGTTGTACCTCACACGACCAGTGACTACGCTCGCACTGCGTTTCAGGTTGACGAAGCGTTGAAAATCAAGAACACGGATATCGCTAAAGAACTCTGCCTTCCTCCAGTGAAACTGCACTGCTCTAGTAAGTAAAGGCCCCAACGGTGAAAGTTCAAACACGAGCTTGTACTTGAGAGGGAGAGTTCTGGGAATAGCGCAAATGCTTCTGAATGTTGTTTTCCAAACAAAGTTTCTGCACACGGAACAGCTGAAGTTGTCCCGCAAGAGAAACTTGCTTACGTTCAGATTTTGGGGTTATTTTAATAGTTTTTGTATCTCTTTCATCTTTTGCACTCCGTAGCTCAGCAGACTGATAATAAGTGTTCAGATTCTACGGCTGAGATGCCGACCAGTGCTACCTGCAGTGGTCACTGCTGGCTGCTCTGGTTTTTACAGCATCTTTTGTTCTCAACGACTTTTTATCGTCCTTGAAATCCTTGTTTTGTTTGTAGTGTTGGCTGAAGACGCAATCAAGGCTGCCTTGGCTGATTACAAGTTGAAGCAGGATCCAAACAAAGAAGAATCAGAGGAGAAAGCAAACAATGCCTAAACTGACTGTAAAGCTTGTTCTCATTCCACTTAAATTTGCAGTGCAATTATTTTAGCTATTAGTAGGACCCTGCGCACTACTAAACGAAGCTGTAAGATACGCACAACTTACGCACAACGTGTCACTGTTCGTGTGTGTACAGCCACTCTTGTGCTTACACCGCCGGGATGTGGGTATTTCAGCAGCCTGTGTCCTGTCACGACTGTTTTCGAAACGTTAGCGTGAAGAAGACTGCTCAACTGTAGAGAACTCCTCAGCTTCTCTCTGGAGAGAAAATCCTGCTGTTCCGGTACTGGAAGGGCTGCACTTTTTTTGGAAAATGTATAGTTTTGCCTAATATTTTACAGAATTTAGTGGGAAACATTGCCTTGGTCTTAATGTTTATGTGAGAACTGCAGATCGGTCTGTGTATCAATGCAGTGTACGAACGCGGGGCAGCGTGTCCGCCCGCAAACGAGAGCTGTGTCGGCGTTTCATTTCACCATCGCGTGCTTGTTGCTGTTCTTGGGGGTGCCGGGGCGCTTCCGCCGGCACCAGAGGGCACGGACAATACCAGCAGGTAGCAGCTGGGTGCTGGGTGCCACCGCTCCGGGAGGCGCAGACCAGTAGCAGTGCTGGCGTCCTCGCGTCCTGTCACGGCTAACGCTCGCTTTTTGTTTTTCTGAAGCGCCCGCTAGAGGAATAATCTTAATTTTGGAGTGTCTTCTATAAGAATTCAACCCTTAGAGCGAACACACCCTCGGGTTTGAACCCAGGAGGGGGACAGCGTAGCTGGGAGGGAGAGCGGAGGGGAGGCTCCGGGGGGAGCAGGGGTCGGTCTGTGCTCCCTGGGGACGCCTCTGCGTCCCGCGGGGCAGGGGAGCGGGTGGTGGGGAGAGCGGGGGGGATTTCACCTACTTGAGGATCCGCAGGCTGCGCGTGTGAGCTGGCGGCACAGCCGTCTTTGAAAATTAAATGCTTTGTGGTGCTCTGGCGTGGCTTGCCCTCCGCGCTCCAGGCCAGCGTGCTCTCCTGTGCCTTCTGGCGGCTGCTCTTTTCCAGGGGAGTATTTCCATACATTTCCAAAACAAACAGAAAACACATTTGAAAACTTCGCCTGCTCTTAAGATTTTTTTAAACCACCCAAGAAACCTTACTTGCCTTTTTTCATACTTAGGATGTTTTAAAAACATTAAAAACTGCATTTAAAAATAAGTGGCTCATTCTGATATATATCTCTCCACGACTTTGGTGGCTTTTTTTTAATGCAGAGCAGGCCGCGTGCTGCCGCTGCGGTTTGTCGCTCACAAGACGGCTCTTGCGGTACCTCGGCTCGGCACCACCCCGCGTCCCTCGGCTCGGCCCCTGTCTCCTGCCACCCTCCTGCAGCGAGGAATGTGCCTCGCTCCCTGGGAACAGCCCTGCGGTTTCCTAGTTAAAAAAAAAAATCAGGGAAAACTTTAGACGCCCACGTTTGGGGCAGAATGGGCTCATTGTGCTCGCGAGAGCCCCTCGACCAGAGGGAGATAAAAGCCAGCGGGCTCTTCCAAGGGGAGAGGTTGTCCGGATGCAGGGACGTGGGGACACGTCCCTGCCTTGGTACGGGCTGGGACAAAATGCAGGGATGCGGGGATATGGGAACGCAGGGATACAGGGATACGGGGCTGTGTCATCCTGCCATCGCCGCTGCCGCGTCCCCGCGCGGAGGCGAGCGGCAGCACCGCAGCCCCCCCCGCCCTCGGCTGCGGGGTGCAAGATAAAAGTTTCCCAGAATCGGCGTGTCCGCGTACAGATTTGGTGAACGATAAGCGCGTCCTCCGGCGTTTCACCCGCACCGATAACCTTCACCCCGACGCACGGCCAGCCCGGCTGCGCCTGCCGGGCTCTGGGGGCACGTGGACCCCGTGGGGCTGGAGCCGAAACCGGCTGCGCCCCAACACCAGCGCGATGCCGCGAGGGCTCTGGAGGAACAAACGGATACGGGGACTGTGCCTCGGCCACCCGCAAGCTGCAGGAACACACGGGAGAGGAGATCTGTGTAGGAAACGTCTTTATTACTAGCTGAAGGGGTTAAGAAAATAAGGCAAAAGTCCAGCTGGGCTCGGGGCTGCCCTCGGGTCACGGTTTCGGGGCAGAAAAATGAAAAGATGGGTCCTTGCCTCTAAATCCTCTTCCCGTCTCCCCTTAGCTGGGCAAGGATGGCCAAGGTCACCCCGTCCTCGGTGCCTGAGGTCGCATCGAGCCCCTNGGGGGGGGGCTTCATCGGGGCTTCCTCGAGCCGCCACGTACATATGGAACAACAAACCTCCACGTCCATCGCGTGTCCGCGGGGCGGCCCCCCGAGCCGGCGGCTCCTCGGGCTCGCCCGGGACCGAGTCCCTGCCCTAGATGCTTGGGGGGGCCGGGGGGCCGTCCTGGGGCGCACTGGGGGCTGCCTTACTCCCCGCTCCCATTGCACCCGCCGCTTCCTCAGCGCCTGGATTTTGGGGAGGGGGCTCGGCGGATTGCTCGTCGCTCAACTTTTTGCTTCCTTCCTCCTCCTCCTCGGGAGGTGGTTTCTGCTCCCCCCGCGCCCCGTTGGCCAGCGGTGCCTTGGGGGGGGATTTGAGGTTCTGGGCCGCGGCGAGGATGTCTGCCTGCAGCTGCCGGCTGCAGTCGAGGGGCTCCTCGGCGCCGGGGTCGGGGGCTTTTTCGGGCACCTCGCTGAAAGCCCGGGCCCCCCCCGCCTTGTCCCGCTCATCCACGTACTTCTTCTTGGGGAAGGAGGAGGGGTAGTAGGCGGACGCCTTGTGCTTCTGCCGGACGATGACAGCGGCGCAGATGATGAAGAGGAGGACGAAGGACAGCGAGCCCACCACCACCACCAGCAGCATGTACTCCTTGAAGAAGTCCACCAGCCCGTCCAGCACGCCGCCCGGCGCCGAGCTGTTGGTGACTGTTGTCCCCGCCGCGTCCCCAACCGTCGGGCCGGTCCCCGGCGTCACGCGGCGAACGGGCGGCGCGGCCGAGACCTCCTCACCGTCCCCGCTGCCCCCGCCGTCGGGCAGCACCGCGGCGTGCCGGGGTGCTGCCGAGCGCGCCGGGGCCGCTGCCAGCAGCAGCAGCAGCAGCAGCCACCACGCACCCATCGCCGTCCTGTCACCGCATCTCCCTCATCAACCCAAACTATCCATGTTTTTACATTCATCCCAGCAGTCTGGTGTCCAAGGCACTGGGACAGCTCATGCTGTAACAACAAGGAATTTTCCATAANGGCTGCGCCTGCCGGGCTCTGGGGGCACGTGGACCCCGTGGGGCTGGAGCCGAAACCGGCTGCGCCCCAACACCAGCGCGATGCCGCGAGGGCTCTGGAGGAACAAACGGATACGGGGACTGTGCCTCGGCCACCCGCAAGCTGCAGGAACACACGGGAGAGGAGATCTGTGTAGGAAACGTCTTTATTACTAGCTGAAGGGGTTAAGAAAATAAGGCAAAAGTCCAGCTGGGCTCGGGGCTGCCCTCGGGTCACGGTTTCGGGGCAGAAAAATGAAAAGATGGGTCCTTGCCTCTAAATCCTCTTCCCGTCTCCCCTTAGCTGGGCAAGGATGGCCAAGGTCACCCCGTCCTCGGTGCCTGAGGTCGCATCGAGCCCCTGCCCTGCTCCCCGCAGGGGGGGACGGCTGCACAGCCCCCCCGGCTGCAGTGCCATGCCTCTGCCCGGAGGATGCAGCTCCCGGCCAGGGGGGCTGGGATGCCACTAATTAGTAAAATTACATTTGGGAGAAAGCTGGCGGGGTGTGGCGGAGGGCGAGGGCTGCCTGGCCCAGCACCGGGGGGGGGCAGAGCCGGAGCTGGGAGGGTTGCGCCCACCCAGTGCCCGGGGATGGGAAGAGCCCCTTGGACAGCAGGAGGGGGGGGCTGACGGCACGGCAGCGCTGCCAAAAACCACCATCTGCCAAAAAAACCCCCACGGCTTCGCTACAGTGTCCTGCCGGTGCAAGGGTCTGTGGGCCCCAGGGGTGGGNCCTTGAAGAAGTCCACCAGCCCGTCCAGCACGCCGCCCGGCGCCGAGCTGTTGGTGACTGTTGTCCCCGCCGCGTCCCCAACCGTCGGGCCGGTCCCCGGCGTCACGCGGCGAACGGGCGGCGCGGCCGAGACCTCCTCACCGTCCCCGCTGCCCCCGCCGTCGGGCAGCACCGCGGCGTGCCGGGGTGCTGCCGAGCGCGCCGGGGCCGCTGCCAGCAGCAGCAGCAGCAGCAGCCACCACGCACCCATCGCCGGCCGCACCGCCATCTCCCCTGGGGCTCGTGCACGGCGGCCTGCGGGATGCAGAGGGGAGGGCGAAACGTTAACACCCCGATGGAGCGAGACCCCCAAGCCCTGCCCCGAGCGAAGCCCCACGGTGCGCCCACCCCGAGCCCCGCGTGCGGCTCCGGCACAGAGGGAGAAGCACGAGCGTCAAACCATCGACGGTTAGCTCGGGCGCTCGCTTATTCACCCGGCTGAATTTCCTTAAGAAAAGCAAAACGCAGCTCCGGTTTTCTCGCCCCGACGCTGAGCAAGGGTCTGCGTTTGTTTTGCAACGGCGCGCTGCAAAAATAGATGGAAACCAGCTGAATCGAATTGCTCAAGCCTGGGGGACGCTGCGTGCACGGCGAGGGGACCGGGGCCGCTGCCAACAACCCGCTTCAGACAACGGTCATTTGGCTGATTAGAAAATTCCTGAAAAATTGAGGTTTGCAGTGGAAACTTTGACACAGGCGATGCTGCAGAGGGGCCGGCCCCCGGCGCGAGCGGCATTTCCCAACCGCTCGTCCCGGTGCAGACCGTTACAAATGATTCCCAGCTTGAGCACGGCTAAAAATAGGTCGGCGGCAGGATTTCACCCCGGTGCCGCTGCGGCAGCCGAGCAGTGCCGGGACGGGGTGTGGGACCCCCCAGAGCCTTTGCAAAGGGGCAGCCCTGGAGCTGGGGTGCAGTGAACGGGGGGGTCCCGGCTGCCCGAGCGTGCCGGGTGAAGGCAGCTGCCAGCTCCATCCCCGCGCTGTGCCGTGCTCCTCCGTGCGGGATGGGGCTGGATGCGCCCCACGCCGGCAGCCACAGCACGTTGTAGGGCATGGGACGAGCGTTTCCCATCCCCGCACACAGCCGAAGCGATGAGCCGGGGGGAGCTCCCGGCCAGGCTCCGCACCCCCGTGGGGTTCGGGAGCGGGGTGCGACCGTCCCCAGCACGTCGTGGCGCGTCCCCAGGGGACGGCCGCGTGTTTCGGCTGCGCCGCGCCATGTAACGCCATCGAGCCGTCCCCAGAGCTCTCCCCTCCGCACGGCCCCCCCCGGGAAGGTCTCACAAACCAGCTCCCCGTGTCCATCAGCGGGAACTCCCCGGGATGATTCCCCCATCCTTGAGCCCCCCAAATCATAACCCACCTCCCATTTCCCCCCCATCCCCCCCAAACAAACCCAACCCAGCAGCGCTGCAAACCGGGAGGGACTCCAGCGGCGGGACTTGGCTTTCAGGCTCCTTCCCAGCTGCAAAATCTGGTTTGCATTAAAGCAGAGCAAACAAACGGCAGCAGAGGCAGGAGGCACCCCCGGACCCCCAGCCCCCCGACCCTCCCGGCTCACCACAGGCGTTGCCACTGCCAGGGCTCTGGGCTTGCTGCGGTAACGGTGGCACCGCCAGGACAAGGGTTTTTGGGGGGCTGGGACGAGCCCCTTCATCCTCCCCCTCCGCCACCTTTGCCGCAGAGGGGCCCCCCGGCTGCGGCGGGGAGAGGGGTCCCCAGGAAGGTGAAAGCTTTAATTCACCATCAGCAAGCGGAGCTGGCGAGTGGCCACGGAGGGGCTGACCGAAGCCCAAATCAGTGCCAAGAGCAGGGCCCGTCGCCGTGGCCATTGCCAGCCCTCCATCCCCGTCCCCATCCCAGCCCCAGCCCCATCCTCGCCCACCCCCAGACCCGCAGCACATCCCCGGCTCCAGCTTGGCCGGACGCAGGGGAACCCCGCTCCGCTTCCCTCCGCTCCCCGAACGCTGGGAAAATTCACAAGTTTGATGTTTTCCAGGCGCAGCATCCTCCGAACTGTGCCCGGGTGCACGGCCGTGCAGCCAGCTCCGTCCCACGTCCCGCTGCAGAGACCTTGCCCAGCCCTCGCCGTGGCACCCGTGGCCGTGGGGCAGCCGGAGCCCCACTAAGGAGCCACCCCAAAACTGGGGGGGCCGGGCTGGCGTTGCCAGCGGGATCCTCACCTCACCTGCAGCCACCGCGTCGGCGGGAGGGAGCCGGGAGGACGGGGTCTGTCCCGCACACCTCGCCTCCTCGTGCCCCTTTCTGCTGCCTGCTGGGATGGAGCCTCCTCCTTTCCTTCTCCTCCTCCTCCTCCTCCTCCTTCTCCTCCTCCTGTGCCGCAGCCCGGGACCAGCTTGTTCTCATTAGGGCTGATGTGGGGAGGGAGCACGGGAGGCCGGCGAGGGGCAGGCAGCCCCCAGCCCCCTCCCAGCCCAAACCCAGCTGGGGGGGCTTCCCGGCCTCTTGCCTTGCCAGCAAAGTGGGGACCCCCCTTTACAGCACTGCTGGAAGGGGACGCTTTTTGGGGTGCAATTGGGGAAGGGGGTCACAAAGGAGGTTTGTTGCAAGGGTGTTTTTGCCCGTGACGACAGAGGTAAAACTCCATCCCGTGGCCACGTGGCTGAGCTGCCGTGGTGGGACGGGGGCGGGGGGGGGCTGGTACCCCCCAAAATGCCTCCCGGTGATGCCATGCTGGGAGCGGGCACAGCTCCTACCCAGCTGCCTTTCACTATGTGCCTGGGCCCCAGCACCCCAGCCCGGGGCTGGATCCTGCCCCCGTGCCCAGCCCTGCCATCCCACCAGGGCACAGGCACGAGACGGTGGGGCACGGCCACCGAGGCCACGCAGCACCCAGGGGCCGAGGGGGACAGGGAGGGTGCCGGGCTCGGTGCCCTGGTATTAGTGGAGGCTGATAGTGTGGCACGGGGGCAGACAGGGCTTGGGACCCCCCTCACTTCATTTCAGTTTCCTAAACACCCTAGTCTGGAAATGCTCCGGCACAGGCACCTCTGCCTTGGGATGCAGGCAGGGGTGCAGGCAGGGGTGCAGGCAGGGGTGCAGAAAACCACCCCCACAGTTCCCCAGGCCAATGCAGCAGCGGTGGCCACGCAGCTCCCCAGGGCACGGTCTCTGGGTCGGGGGTCCGGGGACATCGTCTGGCCCCCCCCAGCCCCAGCAGTGCTCTGCCCACCCCGCCGCGGTCCCCTTCGCCTCGGCTGAAGTTGCTCAAGAGGCTGCAGCCGCCGGCGGGTGACCTCATCCTCTTGCTATTCGCCTCCGCACGCCTCCCCGGGGACCCGGCCAGATCCCCCAAAAAAAGCCGTCGTGATGCCTGGGGACGGCCACCACCATGGGGCTGGGGGTGACGGCGCCCATTCCCATCACCGCTGGCACCGGGAAGCTGGAGGGGAACCGGCGCCGTTCGGGTTTCTCCCGGCGTCACCAAATGTAATCGTGGCTCCCAGAAATAACGGGTCCGTCCGTCTGGCTGCAGCCGGCGGCTCCGTGCAGCTGCTTGGAGTGGCTTTTCCCGGCCTTAAGTGATCAGCGCTGAAATCTTAGAGGGGAAGGGGGAAAGGCGAGGAGAGGCCAAGGGCTGCGAGGGCGGCCGCGCTGCCGAGCCGAGCTGACCTGGAGAAGTGCCAGCGGCATCCGGACTCGCTCCTGCAGCCCAGATGGGGATGGGGCTGCGATTCCCCCCTGTGCGCCCAGCGATGCTGGCTTTGGGCTGAGCCTCCTCGTCCAGGGTCCCCATCCCTCCTCATCCAGGGTCCCCATCCCACTGTGTCCAGGGTCCCCATCCCACCGTGTCCAGGGTCCCCATCCCTCCCTGACCAGGGTCCCCATCCCTCCCTGGCCAGGGTCCCCATCCCTCCTCATCCAGGGTCTCCATCCCTCCTCATCCAGGGTCTCCATCCTTCCTCGTCCAGGGTCCTCATCCCTCCTCATCCAGGGTTCCCATCCCACCGTGTCCAGGGTCCCCATCCCTCCTCGTCCAGGGTCTCCATCCTTCCTTGCCCAGGGTCCTCATCCCTCCCTGGCCAGGATCCCCATCCCACCGTGTCCAGGGTCCCCATCCCCCCTCCTCCAGAGCCCCCACCCCCCCGCGGCCCGCCCCCCCACCGCTCCGCCCCGGGCCCCCCCGCCCCCCCCCCCCCCCTCGTCCAGGGCCCCCATCCCACCGTGGCCAGCGTCCCCATCCCCCCTCCTCCAGAGCCCCCACCCCCCCGCGGCCCGCCCCCCCACCGCTCCGCCCCGGGCCCCCCCGCCCCCCCCCCCCCCCTCGTCCAGGGCCCCCATCCCACCGTGTCCACGGTCCCCATCCCTCCCCGGCCAGGGTCCCCATCCCACTGTGTCCAGGGTCCCCCTCCCTCCTCATCCAGGGTCCCCACCCTTCCGCAGTCGCAGTCCCCACCGCCCCGTCCAGGGTCCCCGTCCCCGCCCTGGGCTCTTCCCGGGGCGGGGGGGTGCGGGGCCGGGCAGCCCCCGGTGCCAGCGCCCACCGGCCATTACGATGCCGTTTTTGCCTGCGGCTGGGGAGGGCTCGGCCCTCGGCGCTGGGCAGGGCTGTGCCGCCCGGGCCCCGCTTTGTAATTTGGGGCAGCTGGAACGTGGGGACCCACAGGGCTCGGCGGGGCGGCCCAGCCCGGGGTAACCTGCAATTTGAGAGATTTCGGCCCTGCGCTGCTTGTAATTTGCTCTGTCGGGCTGCGCTTTGCTGTGCCAGCGAAATACCCAGAGGGGACTGATCCTGCGGAGCTGCACCACGGTGCGCAGAGCACCACGCACAGCACAGCCCCGCGCCGCACACAGCCCCCTGCAAAGCACCGCGCGCAGCATCGTGCCACCGTCGCGCACAGCCCCGTGCGCAGCATCGTGCGCAGCATCTGCACGGCGCAGAGGCTCGCCGGGGCGGCCCCGAGGATCCTGCCTTGACTCCGCACTGGCTTCCTGCAGATTCCTTTGCCGTGAGCTGGGAGATGGCAGCCCGACAGGCCCTCCTGACTATGCCAAATAGGGCGATTCCCAGCTCCCGGCAGCCGGCTCACGCTCCGGCAGTGGAGGAAAGTTTATCCTTGCTGGGCTCCTGCTCCAGAGCGGCAGGCGCGGGGCAGGCACGGGGCTGGGCGAGAGCGGGAGCAATCCCTCCAACCTGCACCCATCCGCCTTCTCGGGACCCACCGGCCTCATCCTCGCCTGGACCGGGGGCAGAGGCTGGACCAGCTGCTGCGGGGTGAGGCCGGATGACGGGAGCATCCCTTCGCCTCCGAGAGAAAGCGGGGCTGGGGGTGACAGTGGTCCCTGCGGGTTCCCGTTCCCCAGCCTGGCCCCGGCAGCCCAGAGGCACATAAACCTTCGTGCCTGTTACTGCTGAACCATGAACTCCCGCGGCTGCTTTTTGGCACGGCAGGGCGCTGGCATCCGCATGCGTGGGGACACGGTGGGGTCGGAGCAGGGTGGCATCCCCGGGGAGCCCACGGCCAGGGCGTCCCGTCCGGGGACCGGCCACCGCCGCGGGCTGCGGATCCCCTCGCCTGCGCTGCCTCACCCGTAAACATTTACATTTGCAGGAGGGAGCGGGGCTGGCGAGGCTGCTCGGCCCCAGATGGAAAATATCCGAAGCAGAGGACGAATGTAAACAGGCGGCGGGGCTGGGGCGCAGGTGAGCCGCCGCGCTGCCAACCCGCCCGCGGGAGCGCGGGGTGGCCGCCCCCGAAAGTGGCTTTTGAGGTGGCGGCACCCCCAGGGCTCAGCTGGGGACGGGGCAGCACAGCGATGCCCGAGCGCGTGCCGAAACGCTTGGCTGCCCAAGCGTGCGCTGCAAACATCGAGGGTGGGGATGGGGACGTGGGGATGGGGGTGATGGCCCTGGCAGGGCAGGGGTGGGGATGGAGAGG
>VZTQ01000673.1:0-31280 GCA_013400755.1 Pelecanoides urinatrix | reverse complement strand
AGGGATGGGGATGCGGGGATGGGGACACCGAGCCCAGCTGGGGCAGGGATGGGGATGTGGGGGGGGAGACACCGAGCCCAGCTGGTGTGGGGATGGGGGTGCTGAGCCGGCAGGGCAGGGATGGGAACATGGGGACACCGAACCTGGCAGGGCAGGGACAGTCCTGGGCCATTTCTGCTCCCTTGGGGGGCTCCCCCAGGGCCGGGCACAGCGAAGGGCTTGGGTGGGTGGCTCGAGGGGTGACCGACACCTGCACACCAGGGGGGAGGTGGGACCTGGGAGCAAACCCGAGCCCCCTTCAGCCCCCGGGTACAGGCGAGACGGTGGGACCCTCGGTGGCTGCTCACGGCTTTGCTCTCCCCATCCCCGCCGGCCCCAGCCGCAACCAGGCAGGGACAGCCCGGGCCAACGCCGCCCTACGAGGCCGAGAGCCAGCTGCCACCATTTGCTGACCGGGTGGGAGCGCTGGGTGCACCGGCAGCGCACAGGACCCCCCCGACAGGCAGCGACGGTCCCGGAGGCGTCCCCTCGCCTCGCTGCAGGCGACCGCAGGGCAGGAACACGTTACGCCACGAGCGCAGCCGTCCCCGGCCCCCCCTGGCATTTCCGCCCCGGCACCGCCACCCTTTCCTCTCCCACGCCGCGGCACGAGGCCGAGCCCCACGCGGGGAGGGGGTCCCGGGGGGCTGCGGTCCCCAACCCCCGGGGTCAGGCCCCCTGCCCGGCAAAAGGTGGCCGCGGGTTTCATTTCTGCTCCCTCCCGGGGGGGCTGGGGCTGCTGCTGGGGGAGGAGGATGGAGAAGTGAAATTTTGGCAGGGGGATGTGGGCAGGCGGTGGAGCGGGGAGGGGGCCGGGGGGCTGGCGGGCGCCGTCCCCAGCAACAAGAGACCACGGTGTCCGGGTAACGCTTTAATGGGGTCAGCCTCGAGGGCTGAGCTCGCTCCGGGGGGAAGCATCTCCCCATCACGCCAGTCCGAGTGAAAACACAAAACCCAAGGGGAGGGGGGGGTCCCCTGCCCGTGGCCCCACGCCTGGCAGCACCGGGGACCTGGCACCGTGCCCACGGCGCAGCCGCCGGCCCCCCCGACGCTCTCGGGTGCAGGACCGTGTCCCCGCGGCTCAGGAGTGCTCTGGCAAGAAGCTGCTGAGAGTCAGGTTGTCACCCTCGGCCTCGCCGTCGAGCAGCAGCTTCGGCCGCCGGGCCGGGCCGGGCCTGGGGCCGTTGGTGGCCACCTCGCCGTCGGGCAGCAGGGAGGAGATGCAGACCATCTCGGTGTGGCTGAGCCGGCGGTGTGCCGTCCGCGCCCGCCGCCAGAGCAGGGCACCCAGCACCCCCGTGCACACCATGAAGGTGGCGGCCACCAGCGCCAGCAGCAGGATGGCCAGCAGGCACTTGCCCATCACCCCGCTGGGGTCCCAGGGGACCGGCACCGCCGTCGTGTCCCAAGGGGCTGAAGGAGTCGGCGCGGGGGGAGCTCCGGCTTTCTTGGCTTTCTTGTCACCCGGGGTGGTGGGCCCCCGGGTTGGGGGGGTCGCCGAGCGCAGCCCCGCGGAGGAGCTGCTGTCCGTGCCGCCGGCCGCCGTCCCCTCCTCGCCGAGCGACGTGAGCCGGGTGGTGGTGCTGGTTTGGGGCGCTGCCTGTGTGCCGGGCTCCGCCGGCGGCGCAGAGCCCTGCAGCAGGTCGGGATCGGGGGAATCGGTCTCGTCCAGGGGATCGGCTGTGGTTGGCACCGCGGCTGCCCAGTGCAGGCTGGTGTTGGTGCCGGGTGCTGATGGTGGCGCAGAGCCCAGCAGCGGGTCGGAATCGGGGGAATTGGTCTCGTCCAGGGGATCGGCTGTGGTCGGCACCGCGGCCGCCCGGTGCAGGCTGGCGTTGGTGCCAGGCTCTGCCGGCGGCCCAGAGCCCAGCAGCGGGTCGGGCTCACGGGAATCGGTGTCGTTGCTGCTGGGGGTGGCGGTGGCAGCGTGGCCGTGCCCCGGCGTGGCGGCGGTGGCGGTGCTGGGCTGCTGCCCGCCCTCGGCCCTCCTCCTGCGGGAGAGCAGCGGGGACCCGGCCTGCGCCTGCCCGGCCGCCCCCCAGGCCCACTGCACGCCGCGGTGCTGCCCCGGCTCCGGCAGCGGCACCTTCCCGCACGCCCGCAGGGCGCTCAGCACCAGCACCAGCACCAGCATCACCAGTACGGCCCAGCCCGGCACCATGGGACCTGCGGGGGGAACAGAGGGGGCAGATGAAATCAGGGCGAGAGGATGCTGAGCTCCATCGTTCAGGCTGGAAATGGCCCCGAGGAGGGGTCGCACATGAGCGAAGCATCCTCCTCCCCTCCCGGAGAGGGGCCCTGTGTTTTGGGGACCTGGAGGACGTGAACCCCGACCTGCTCCAGCCGTGGCCGGCAGAGCCGAGCTGCCTCCACCCGCGGGGGCTCGGCCCCGCCGGCCCCGCTCGAGTAGAAAGTTTTGAAAAGGAAGTCGAGTGTCTGGAAATGGGAAACGAGCCGCGATGGAGACGGCGGCTGCTGCGGGACAGGCGGCTGCAGGATGACTCCCCGTGCAGAAATGAAACCGCCGGGATGTCGCACACATTTCAATCGACCCCCCCCTGGGGTGCCCGGCCTCCCCCTCCGCCGGCCGGGCGGGCACGGGGCTCCCGGGCCGGGGCCACCATGTGCCTGTGCATCTGCTCTGGAGCGGGAGGGGAGGCAAACCCGCCCCAAACCCCCCCCGAATCCCCCCTCGTTACACCAGTGGCCCCCAGCAGCCCTGGTGGGTGGAGGCCAGCGAGGTCCCCTGTGTCCCCACACCCAACAGCATCCAAACGCCGACCAATGCTGCCCCAGCGCCGAGCATCCCCGAGAGGCTCCCGCATCCCCAAAGCGCCCACCCGCCTCCTAAAAACCCCAGGGACCAGCACTGCACGGTGCATGGCACCCCGTGGGGACCCGGGCACGCCCCAAGAGGGATGCCGAGCATCCCCTTTGCACCCACATCATCCCCGGGGCCGAGCCCCGACCCAGCAACCCCCCCGCCGGGGCTCACCTCTGCCGGGGGACGCCGCGGGACCCCGAGCTGCAGCACCGGCCGGCATCACGGGGGCACGAGGGCAGCCCCGGGGCGAAACCCGAGGGGTGTCGGGGGCCGCCTGCACCTCCTGCCCGGGCAGGGACGGAAAGGCGGGCACGGAAGAACGGCTGCGGTTTCGGAGAGCCCGGCGGGGGGAGGAAGTCACCGAGGGCGGGGGGCTGCTGCACCCGCCAGCGAGGGTAGCTGGGATGCGGGGTGCACCCCAAAAAGGGGACTCCCACCCCTCGCTGGTGTGCTGGGGTCCCTGCGGGAGCCCCCCCGGCTGGCTTGGCCCCACCGGCGGCTCTGCCGAGCTGCGTGTTGGGGCTCGCCTGCCCCGAAAGCAGAAGTGACGGCAAACCTGGTGCCAGGGCTGCCAGCCCCACCCCGGGCACGGTGTGGGCATGAACGGGATGGGGGGGCAGGTCGTGGTGCCTCGAGAGGGGACATGGAGCTACCCCAACACCGGGAAACAGCCTTCGCACGCAAGAGGAGGAAGAGGAGGAGGGTGAGGGCTTGGCTCAACGCCCCTCGCGCCGGGGCCCTTCTCTCAGCACCGTCCCCAGGATGGCAGCCTGTGGCCAAGGAACTCTCGGGGGGCTGCGGGGGCCGCCGGGTGTTGTCCCGGCTGCACGGCGCTGCACCGGCTGGGAAACACCCCGCCCTCACCGCGAGCACCGGCGCGGCGGCGGGCGGGAGGTGCAGCCGCAGGAAGGGTGCTGCAAGAGCGCATCCGCAGCAAACGCCCTGCGGCTGCTGCCCGGGGCCGTCAACAGTCCCACCGCCTCCGCCTGCACCCCCAGCAGGACCCTGCACCCCCCCCGTCACCTGCCCGATTCACCCCATCCCTTCTCCAAATCTCCCGGCCATGGGGACTGGGAGAGGGTCCCGGATCCTGCCAGCCCCACATCGTCCGTGGGAAAACACGCCGGGAAAATTGGGCTCAGGTCTGCAGGAGCGGCGGCGGCGGAGGGATGAGCATCCCCTGGGAGCGGGGGTGGCCGGGGAGCGTCGCCTCTCCCAGAGTATCCCGGTCCCATCCCAAGGCACGGCCGGGTTTGGGGTTGTGCCGGGGTCGGGGTGTACCCGGGGCAGCTGAAGGCCGTTGTGAAGGGCAGGGTGAACCGCTGCGGCCCCGGGGAGGCTGCGCTGGGGGAAAGCTCTCAAACCTGCCTGCGACCGAGCGATGCCATCTCCAGCCTGGGCTTTCCTTGCCGTTGCAGGGTTTCCTGCACCCGTGAAGCAGGTTTCAGCTGGGGAAGAGCAGAACGAGCCCCCCCCCCAGCTCCAGAGCAGCCCCCAGCCCTTCTAGAGACCCCGTCACCCCGCTCTCCGCTACCCCGAGACCCCCCAGCAAGTCCATGGGATCGCGTCCCGCATCCAGCCAAGCTCTCGGGTTCACCAGCGAGTCCACGTGTGACCCTGGGCAGCCCCGGCTCCCCGGGGACAGAGCAGGCGAGGACGGAGCAGTCCCAGAGGACGGACCCTGCTCCGCCACAACCCCACACGCTCGGGTTTCTATCGCTGTGGTTAAGGGTAGAGCCATCATTTAATAACCTGGATAGTCCGAAAATCCCAAAGCGCACGTGCTAACGGGCAGGGGTGGGTGCAGGACGCAGAGAGTCAAAGAAAAAGCAAACCAGAGGGAGTTTATAATCAATGACTTTTATCTTTTGAAAATGGAAGCAAATATTTGGACAGATACTATGGCCGCTCTATAAGAGCGCATCTTTCAGGACGTCACTGGTTCTCTTCTGGGATATCACGGCTACAAAAAGCTTCAGGCACTGACTCCGGTTGAGCCTGGCTAGGCATCAGTTCATTTAAATAAAATACAGGCTATAAACTAAAAACCAGGGCGGCCTTTCCTCCGCCCTCCTGGGACCGTCTACCACACACCGATCTCCTCTGGGCATTTCAAACCAGCGTCTCAGAAAACTTATTTCCTTCCAATTAGAAAAAAACAAAAGGTCCCCAAGCGCACAGCCCTGAAGTCACACACACAAATCAAGACAGAGATCACCGTTTGGGGGAGCATTACGTTCGGTTTTGTTTTCCAAAAAAAAAACCAAAAAAACAACCAAAATTAAAAATACACATGATCTCAGCCATTGACTGCAATACAAAAACGTCACCAAACATTCAAACAACCCGGAGCCTCTGGACTGTGAATCCAGCGGTCACGGACGCAGGGCAGGGGATGCTCATCCCTCCTGCTGTGCTCGCCACTTAAAACAAAGAAACCCCACTTTTACGAAGCTTTCATGCTATGCAGTTATAACACATCCTCTGTCTTTTCGCCTCCCGTCCTCGTGCCTCTCCCGCTACGTCGCCCGGCCGTCCCGACGGTGCGGTTCCGCCTTCACACGCACACAGACATCCCTCCAGAACAGAGAATCCTTAATCTGTAAGTTCTGAACATGCAAACACTGGAAAAAATGGAGAATTTGAGGATTTCTAACTAACATAATGGGAAAAAAAAAAAAAAAAAAAGATGACTTCAGCCTGGAGGAAGGGCCGTGCCCCCGGCCGAGCGGCAGCCGCCGGGGACGCCCGGGGCTGGGGACGCTGCTCTGCTGCGGCCGGTCCCCAGCACCGACGTGCAGGTCGGGGATGCAGCGAGCTGCGTCAGGGATCGATCCCGGCCGGGACAGGTACCGAGGCTCCTCAGCCGACGGCTCCCGGCACCCGATAGTCTTTGCCCACCTTTTGTTGCTGATATTTCCCCAGTGCTGCGGGGACGGGCTGGGATGGGATGGGCAGCACCAATCCGGCCTGGCACAGCTTGCCGGGGTGGCACGGATCCTGTTCGCCCCCCAGGGATGCAGCCGGCGAGCAGGGACCCGTGCCAGCCCCGGCTCCGACACAGGCAGCCCCCCTCGCAGGGCAGACCCCACCTGAGCAGAGCTTTGCTGGGCTGAGCTTTGCTGAGCTGAGGCATCCAAGAAATTCCCCGAGGAGGTCGTGAGCCCGGCGTGCTCACGGGGTCTCTCCCCCAAGGATCTCAAAGAACCGGTGTTGAGAAACCAGTTCTCCAAACTGGGATCAAAACCACCCTCCCCAGTCCCTTCCAGTCAGAAGGCCTGGGAGCGCAGGGGGTCTGGGGATGGAGGTCACCCCTCTGATCCGGGAACAAGTAATTTCCTGCAAAGTTTTACGGCTTGGGGGGGTGGCGAGGCAGGAATGATTGAGAGAGGAAAAAAAAAAATTATAAAAAATAAAGGAGGCATTTTGTTTCCGGAGACCCGCCGTGATCAAGTCACCCAGCTACTGGTGATGCTGCTTGGGAAGCAGAGTCTAAATTTCTAACATCAGCACTAACGTGAGGGGCCAGAGAACTGCAAGCTCGCAGATTTGAAAAGCTGCTTAAAGACAATGAGCCGAAGAGCGTGGTGGTGCAGAAACGAGTATTTACAGCAAGGCTGGAACGGACATCTCGGAGAACCGGGGGACTGCGGATGCCCCACGGCTCGCGTCTCCCCCGGCGCACCTCGAACGCTGTTCTGCGTGGGTAAAGGTAAAAACATTTCCTGCCTCAAAATAAAAAAATAGAAAGGCAAGTAAAACCTGCCCGTTTGGACACGGCTAGAGGAATCCGAAACACGGGACTATTTTAGAAGGGCAACATGATGCTAGTTTAAAAGTTCTGTAGGGCTTAAAGGAGAAGGGACGAATCACCTCATTCGGAACTACGGTTTTTGTCTTTAAACTGTCTCTTTAAACTGGGGACACGTTAGGGCGGCAGGAAAGGCAGCTTGTACGATCTCTGAGGGGTCTCAGCAGCAGCCTCAGCCACCCTGCAAAGGAAACCGATCTGATTGTTCGAAATTGAAGATTTATACAAAAGAGCTTCAGTTTTGTTCTCTGAACAGTATAAACACCCGCCACGCGCACACACGCACACCCACACACGCAGTGCTGTCCCTTTAAATTTAAAACACAAATACTGCAAAGTGGCAAATAAGAAAAATAAAAAGCAACTTTTTTTTTTTTTTTTGGAAACTTTAAAAAATGGTTAAGAACAATGTGGCATTGGTCCCTAAATCTAGAAAAAGATATTTGGGCACAACATTGAAAGTCAGAATGGACTTGTTTTCAAGAATTCATAACATCTGGAAAAAAAAAAAAAAAAAAAGACTGTAAAAGTAGCACTTATTCTTTTTGACTTGTTTGACACAGTCACATAAATTCATTGTAACATCAGAGAAAAAAAAAAAAATCTTTCACTAAAAAGCTTGGCTTTTAATCATCGGCTCTCGTTGACGTGAATTTAGGAGAACAGGAAAGCTCGTACTGGAATGCTGCACGCTGCTGCTTGCCGAACTGGGGAACTGGAATGTGCCTGGGCTGGCGGCGGGGCCAGCGCCGCTCGCCCCGCTCAGTCCGCGATCTTTGCCATCTGCTGCTCCAGCTTGGAAATGCGCTCGTCTTGGTTGGTGATCGTGTCTTTTATAGATTTCAGCTCTTTCAAAATCTCATCCAATTTGGCTTCGTTTTGCTGGAAGGCAAGACAAGACACGTTATTTGTTAGGATGTGCTCTGCAGACGGGAGTTTTCAAGGCACGGGGCTCCTCCGAACGGGATTCTTGGCAGCCATCAGCGCGCCGGGGTGCGCGGGCAAGCGGGGCGAGCGTGCACCGCACGGCCGGCACGGCCACCGCGGCCGTTGTGATGCTCGGGGCAGGGACCAGCACTGCCAGCGGCAGCAGCGCGAGCTTCAAGGACATGCTGGACCAACATCTGCTCTTTAACAGCGTTTAAGGACCTACTTGACTGACAGCTGTCACTTCCACCTCTCCGCACATTATTATACATTAGCTACAGCCCCTAATTATGAAGGTGTACGATCTCCTTCTGCAGCTGCATAGGCTGAGGTTCATTTGTCGCACTGTCTGTGCTGGGTTTTATGCAAACAAGAGGTGCGCAGAAGCTGTCCCAGGCAGGTGGGTGGCTGGACCAACAAGCCAAGCTTTTCTTTCTGTCACAATTCCCAGTCATCTTCCACAGCTACAGAAACCTCGCCTGGAAGGCCACAACTCAAGTGCCACCTCAACTCCAGGTCACCCACCAGCACCCAAGTCCCGGGGGACTTGAGTCCTACACGCCTGAGCTTTGTTATAACTATTTCTGAAGACGCAGCATGCCAGTAATCACATCTCAGGCCATCATCCCCACAAGCTTGTGGATTTTACTCACAGTGTTTGAGGCATCAGCTGCTTTCTTTGGAGCATTTATGAGATCGCTTTTTTTGTTTGCGGCAGGCTTGTTGTCCAGTATGTTCTTCTTGACCACCTTGAGATCCCTGTTCTTGCCCGGAATGTACCCGTGCTTCAAGGAGATGAGAAGGGGATCGGCGTTCTTCCCCTCAAACCACTCCTCTGCTTCCAGAGCCGCTTCTGGGCCAGCTGTATCAGGGTACAGGTCATCCTGGAAGAGGTCCGACTGCAAGCCAGAAGAGATGAATTGGTCAAGTGCTTTGGGGTTGGAAGGCACGAGCTGGCTTCAAACTACGTAACCAGGAGGTAGGGCTCACCTTTCGAGGAACTGTCATGATGATGGGCTCACATTTCCTCTCATGAAGCTTGAAGAACCTGTCGAAGAAAAAGGAAAGGTGCGACTTAGACGTGAGGACAGCCGACGCCGTGCAAAGGAGGCCCCGGTTCTGCCGCTCGCACGCAGCAGCGTGCCGGGAGAGAGAGGCGACGGGAAACCAGCAGCCCTAAGGAGGGGCAGCCGGGCTGCGCTACGACTTGCAGGGCCCTGCAAGGGCTGGAGAAAACCACCTGGGTGCGTGCAAAGCTCCCCTCTTAGGTCCCGGGTGACTTCAGAGGGTCGTGCTTTGGCCAGGAGGGGCTGTCGGCGAGGCACAGCCCACCGCTCGGACCGCCGAGCCAAGCTCCGCGGCAGCAGCTCACGGGTACGCAGCAGCCAGCCCTCTGCTCACCGCTCACACGTGTCTCCACGCTCCGGCCACCCCTCGCGTCCCGCTTTGGGCCAGTGCCAGCGTCCTCAGCCTGGCCACTGCCGCTGAAATATCCATGTGCTTCAGGCAAGCGCAGGCTCTGCTCCCTTTCAGGGGCTGCTGCTTTCATTAATAACCAAAGGAACACCAAAAGGCTTCAGGGGGGACATCCAGCACGTTCCCTACCAGCGGTGTGCCAGGAGCCACTGCAGCGACACAAACCTGCTCTCCTGAGACGCGTTCTTCCTTTGCCGTGTTTTCTGAATCACAGCTGGGCTCTGCTCACTGCGCTGCTTTTTTAACTACTCTCTAAATTCCTGAAAACAGCTTCCAGCCCACTTGCTGCGTACAAGCTGGAGACGGATATCAGACTTAGGCACCGCCAGTTTACCATCGATATGCTGACAGCGTAGGCTGTAACCGAGCTGAAGCTGGGTTTTCTGCAATGAATTCTGCTAGATAGCACTGATTTGTCTCTAACAGACTCAGCCTGGTCCCAGCATATTTTGAGGTTATATCATGTTATGCCCAGCACAAGTATCACTTCAAAACCTGAAGGGAGGTTGGAGCGAGGGGGGGTCGGTCTCTTCTCCCAAGTAACAGCAAGAGGACGAGAGGAAACGGCCTCAAGTTGTGCCAAGGGAGGTTTAGGTTGGACATGAGGAAAAAATTCTTTCCTGAAAGAGTGGTCAGGCCTTGGCCCAGGCTGCCCAGGGCAGCGGTGGAGTCCCCATCCCTGGAGGGATTTAAAAGACGTGTAGATGAGGCGCTTGGGGACATGGTTTAGTGGGCATGGGGGGGTTGGGTTGACGGTTGGACTCGATGACCTTAGAGATCTTTTCCAACCTTAGTGATTCTATGAATCATAGAATCATAGAATTGTTCAGGCTGGAAGGTGTCACAGGTCCCACCAAACACTGCAGAAGCCAGAGTGTGGCAGGGAGGTCTTTCCACGGCGGGGTCCTACCCCCAGCAGCGCTTGCTTTGCCATCAGGGAGCACGCACCGGGGCTTTACAGAGGGTCCCCAGCCCCTTCCCCTCTTGCCATACTCCTCCTCGCCTGCAGAAAGCGGGCTGAAATGCGCTGTAGGGACGTGGCTTGCCCTGTCCAGGCGCCGTAGCAGGACTTCCCATTTCGGAACGGCTGAGCTGGCGAGGGGGTGGCTTGCTAAGACGAGACCCCCCCACCCTGACAGCCTCTCTCCTCACCTGGCAATCTCACACTTGTTCACATCAAGGCCCCTCTTTGGCATGAACCCCATGCCCCTCTGCGGCTCTTTGCTGCTGAAGGTGTTGAGGTAGTGAACGTAGGGGGATTCGTCCGTGATCTCGAAGTAGCGAATGCTGCTGTCACCCTGCAAGAAACGAAAGGAGGACCACTCCGGAGGCTGGAGGGGCCCGCGCTCCCCGTGCCCGCACGCCTGCTCCCTGCTAGGCTGGGCAGCCACCGGCTCGCCCGATAGCCCTTCCTTCCAGGAACGCCGCCACAGAGCAAGGCACAGTTTATAGCTTTTTTTTTTTCAAGCTAAAACTTGCGTTCCTTACCAGTCGAGTATGTCTCACCTCGGGCTGCGCACCGCAGTCGCTGTCAGGCAGCACACTGCTGCGTTCTCGCTACCCGTACGGCATCAGCAGAACGACACACAGCAGGTCCCTACTGTAACCCCCGAACATGAGCTGAGTTCCTCAGCGATAAGTGCTGTTCCTAAAAATACTGTGGTGCAGTGACCTGAGCTCACGCTTCAAGACTGGGGGTGTCAACTTCTGCATCTCCTCTCGTGGAAAAGCTAAACTTTCTGCCACAGTCAGGCGGAAAGGTTATAAACCAGTTTGATTCCAGGCAATTCTACCACACTAGCATCTCTGAAACAGCAGCAGAGGTAGCAGATATAAAACCAAGGATTTCTCATTAGCTGTTTACAAAGACGGGATTCTTGAACGTACTTGTATGGCTCCTCCTTTGTAATTACTTGTTCATCTCGTCTTTGGCTCCTATTTGTAGGAAGTCCAAAGCTGCGGCATCAGAAGTGGGCACTTTGGAGGACTTAATGCCTACAAATTGCTTTTAGAAAGGAGCACGCGATTCCAGATTTCTATAACCCTGCAAAACTACAGTGAGTGTTGCTACGTGCTCCATCACCTTCAAGCACAAGGAGGATAACATCTAGAACGTACCTTCCAACCACACTACCATACAATCATTCGAGTCAACATCAACAAGAGATGTTTTGATGATGGTATCTGACTTGTTGCATTAAGAGCAGCTTTACCTAAGTAAATCCATCTCAAAGAAACATCCAATTACATACCAGACCTCCACAGGGCAGACTTCACGGGCTGTATGGTCCTGCAGAGCGAGGACCAAACCGATTTCAGAGCAGCCGGATTTGTTTGCAGCCCTGACCATCGCTGCAGTACTAATTTTTTGGTTCTACCTTTCTCAATCGAGACACTTGGGGAATATTTCACAGGCATCATTCATTCAACAGAAGTCTCCCTCTAAACACACCCAGTCATTCCAAAAGCTTCTTTTTACCTTGCCACACAAGTAAATAATGTTGGTATCTGGATCGTAGAACGGCAGCAGGACCCCATTGCTGGTGTCCATCTCATGAAGGGCTATTGGCTCCTCCATGTTTTTCTGGAAATAAAAAAATGCCAGTGATGTTAGTGAAGAATGAAAAAGCTCATGTTAACATAGCATCTCAATTATGAACAGTTCTTTGTAGCTAGGGAACACACTGCGGTGTCTTCACCACCTGAAGGACCTGTGCGTTGCAGTGAGAAATCCTGTAAGTGTTCACAAGCTTATTCATTCCCCAAGGACATTTTAATCACAAAATGCAATAAAAGCAGGACCCAAGACAATTCACAAAGTCAAAGGAAAGATGTGACAGGGTCATGTTAGGGAAAGTCTTGTGCCAGCACGATGGGGTTGTTGCTGTCTTGCTCTGCACATATAACGTATAGAATGAAGTGACCTTCGCACAGCCACTCTGCTCTCTGTGTACGTCTTCTCAGACACTTCAAACGTGCAGCTCCCAGCTTCACCGCTGCTCTCGGTGAGGCAGGGATTGGTACAGGAGAACTCATTTCCTTTACTGAGTGAACATCCAGCCTAAATAACGGCAATACCTTCTGGCACGGGAAGCCTGCGCAGGAGCAGGCAGTAGATGAAGAGGGAAAATGCTCAAATATATGAACTATGAATTTAGTGGGTGACTGCAGGTCTGGGCTAGTAACTCAACGTTACAACAGCAAAGTAGTACTGGGACAGGAACCTACTGGATTCCAAAGGGCAAGCTGCCTTTCGCTCATGCGGCTGAAGCCAGTTGTGAAGATGTTTCCATCAGCGAGGAAAATGGCTCGCATGGGCCGGGCTCCCTCGTGGGTTTTCTCCTTCTCCTGAAAGAGATTTACAGGTGATCCCCCAGCAAGGAACAGAAAAGCCCACCTGGTGGTGGCTTCTCTTCTAGCTGCACAGAATTGCTGGCAGGACACACTGCTCCTCCATGCGGGATGCCAACTACATGGAGCAACATCCAACTATCTTTGCCTAATGCTTGAGGGAAGAAACCACTTACTAAACTACAAAAGAAGTGGTCATTCCTGGCTCGATTCAGCTTTGCCTATCAGACTCTTGCAAGGTTGAAGGAAGACTTCTTTGCAAGCTACGACACATATGCAGGCTGCTAAATCTCCGCTTTGCATACACAACTTTGGAACTGTAATTATACAAAAGGATTAGATGTGGAATTACACTCCTGCAGGTTTTAAAACTGAACCCTAAAATCCTAGTTCAAACACTAATCCCGATAAACCCAGACAAATCCTTCAACCACTGCTATCCCTTCTGTAATTTTTTCCTCACTTTGAAAAACATGACTAAACATGGTATATACACTAAGCAAGAAGATTCTTTCTCTATACGCTCTAACTCTCTGCTGAAGTAAAACCCAGTTGCTTCTTTAATTATCATCCAAACTTACAGCAACAATTTCTTGTTTCCTGGGGTCAATAACTCGAACTTTTTTGTCTTTGGAAGCTGTACAGATTAGGCTGCCATTGCGATTCCAGCTCACATTGTAAATCATATCCACGTGCATGTCATCCAAGTTTATAAGGGCTTCACCTGTTCCCACATTCCAGATGATGATTGCATTATCACAACCTAAAATAGAAAACAACAGCTAAAGTCACAACACTGGTGTATAGAGAAAAAAAGCCAGCAGCAGGCAACAAGGAATAAAACCCGCTGCAGCTCCAAAGTCTCAGATGCTGCCTCTTAAACGTGGTCTGTGCACCATCACGGATGCGGAGCCCCAGGCAGCACGTCCTCACTCAAATACAGGCTCAGAGCGGGGACCAAGCAGCCAGAGAAGGCACAAAACTCCTCCCTTGAAAGCACCGAGCACCTTCTCAGAGGTGCCCAAACAAAGGCAGATTATGTGGGAGTATTTGGGCACTGCTCCCACAGCTACCGCAGGAGATTTCTGCAGGAGCTCTTGGGTCTTGGCTCAGCTGCAGGACCACAGAGCAAGAGCTGCCAAGGGCAAAGAGGCGATGTTCTTACAACTCTCTACGTGAGAACGCTGGCTGGCAGCCAGGCATTGCCTTCTCAGGTCAGAGAGATTTGTGGCAGAAAGAGTAAAAGTGGCACGGGTGGAAAATAGGCAAGTGACAGCAAGAGAAAGAGCAGAACAAAGGGAAGAAAGAATGGCAGGCAGCAAAAGCTGAGGTCAGCAGTTTCACAAGGACTACAACCACCAAGCGGGTGGTTTTGTTCAAAGACCAGACAGCAAGAAGACAAAGAATAAAGCCTCAGATAAGATGACAGCAAAATAAAGGACTGGAGGACCAGGTAAGGGAAGGAAAACACAATGTGTGACTGAGCAATTTCTCCTAAGGCTCCAGAGGGGTGAGAACATGTAACGAGGCAAAGGATAACAATCAGTCTGAACTCCCAAAGGCCATGAAAGACATCCAAAATCAGTTTGTTGTCACCGGGAGGAACCCTGGAGACTGCAATGACCTGACAGCATCCCTTCTCCTCTGTGGTTCGTAGGAGTAATCCTGGCCAGACTGCCTGGCCACACACAACTTGCTGCTTGTGAGTACAGAAGTCTGAGGAAGCTACCTAAGAAAAATCACCTCCTTCTTCTGTATGTTCTCACACCGAGTTTCATCACATCAACTGCCAGAAGGTCTGCAACTCCAAGCATTTTTGGGGAAACCAGACCAAAACCAAAGTGGTACCTCAGAAGGCATTTCCATCAACAGAAAACAGACAGCTCAGCTGACAGTCCAGCTGAAAGGACTGAAGGGGCTCCAACCTAAGGCTCATGCTATGAAAGCCTGAGACCGTACTAATAGATAATGACTTATCCATTTCATTTCCATAATGATGTCACTGTTTTTCAGTGGTCAAAAGAATCTCATTGCATAGACCGTACCAGTCTAGGAGACAATTTAGAAAATGCTGAAAAAGAAAGCTTGTGGAAGGAACAGCCAGACTGCGGGATACCTTGCAGGGATCAGTGAGGAGAAACGGTTGGGCCTTTTATAAAAGTATATGAAAACAGGGACGAGGAGAGTGCAGATGTAAATAGTTATCAGTGAATGAAACTTGCAGATCAAATAAAGTCTGGAACGATTTTAATACTGCAATTCATGCCTCCAGACAATTTCCTGGTTCTTGTCCCTGTAAAATGAAGATAATAAAAGGCCAAGATAAGGAGGGGGCTGTGAGCCATGTGTCCCGGTGTCCCAGGCACCGCCATTAGTCTTGTGATTCACCGGCCCTAAGCAGAAGGAAAGTAGGAAAAGGAGTCAACAAGCTCTTCTCCAAAATACCTGGTGCGCAAGCAAAACGCGAGGGAGAGATGCGCGTTGACCCCCCGGCCCTGACGCACCGTACCTGCGCTGAGCAGCACGTTGCGTGCCGTCGGATGCCAAGCCACAATGCCGACTCTCTTGGAATGGCCTTCTAACACGACCACCGGCTCCGTCAGGGACAGGGTGAGGCCGTTCTCGGGGATCTGCCACACCTGGAAAGGGGAAAGGAAAGATGGTTTAGCCAAGGGCCACCCCCTCTGAAGAGCGCGTTACCCTGCCTCCTGCATCCTGCGCCGCGGCAGACGCCCGAGCTGTCACTTCTCATATAAACAGGAAAAGAGAATCGGGGAGGGAATCGTTCCCAGCCACCAATAAACCTCTGGCTGATCTCTACGTAACATCCTTCCTAGCTCGCGCTGCCAGCACATAGCCACCGGCTACTGGGGCTGCAAACGCCCCGTTATCGCTGCGTCCAGAGATCCATTCATCTCAGACGCTGCCTGAGAAGGATTCAACAAAATTTGCCTTGCAGCTCAAATTCCATCTGAACAAGCTACCGTCTTTTCAAATTATGCTTGTCCCTCAGAGGGACGATACTGCAGCTGTACTGGTGCCGACTTTTTATTTCTTTAGAAATACCGGCAATTAGTTTTCACGTTATGTTTAGAGCCTCCTTTCAGATGCCGTTTAACTGGGGAAGAGCAGTTCGGTCCTGGCAAAGGTTAAAGCGGCCCAAGTTAGTGTTGCAGAAACTACCTTCGAATGCAAAAAACCTGCCTGTTCGCTTCTTGCCTGCTTGGTTGCGCAACCCTTCTGTTGCAAGCATCTTCAGGAAAGTGCCATCAGGAGAAGGAACAGACCCCCACGGATCGCAGAGCACTGGAATTCCAGCTGCGGAGTCAGAGCAGGTTTATGCAGCGAAGGAGGCGGCTTCTGCAATCGGCAGGGACCAGGGATGGGAGAGACAAAACCCATCACCCCATGCCCCAAGGCAGGATTAGCCCTACTAAAACCATTCCTGCAATTCAGCACTGGACAATCATCTTTGAACTGAATTTGACCTACATATAGTGCATTAAAAAATGAAATAGAAAGCCCATCAGTGCGCAATTATAGCTACCTATAGATAGGTGGCAGCATTAGAGCACATTTGCTTCGCCTTCTATTGTTTGCTTTTTCTGGAGTTAGGGCACAGGGCTTGCCAGACCCTGCCCACGATGCCCAAGCAAGCTTCAGAGCCAGCAGACGCCATCCGAGCGGATTTCGGAAGCGCGGCAGACAGACATGCGTGAGGGCAACATGGATTTTTGCGCTAATCCCGGTTTCTCCCTTCTCGCAGGGATGGCTGCTGCTTAAATAAAACCCCCAGAGATGCAAAAATTTTCAGCGCGTACCAGCAACTCTCTAAATAACCCTAAAATGATTTCATTTTTCACCGACGCAGCTCTCGGCGCCGTTCCTCCCAGCACCATCAGCATCCCAGGAGGAACGACCTGCGACGGGCAGAGAATTTCTCTGCAACGGTGGAAAATCCCTCTGTCCCTTCCTGCCTGACGGCACAGGGCTAGCAACAAGATGACATAAACCGAGGCTTTTGCCAGCAATCACGTTTTAAAAATTGGGTTGCAAACTGGAGCCGTTCAGCCTGGAGAAGCAGGATGCCATCCTGCTCGCTTCCAGTTCCACACCAGCTTTGCTGGCGGCTGCAGCCAACACGCCTCGCGAACTGCCACAGATCATTTCACCAACCCATCACACGACAAAACTGGGTTACAAAGCCGTCAATTTTTCTAGAAGCAGCTTTCTTCTTGCCAGTCGGGGAAAAACAACCTGACAGCAGCAACAGTTTAAAACACGTCTGCTGACAGGGGAACTTCAACGTCAGTCTGCTAAAACTGGTGCCTGCACTACGCGTCGTAACCGTGTGCAGGTCTCTCAGATGAACCACCTCCAAATCCTCACGCGTGTAAGCACTGATGCAGCGCTGCCAAAAACCGGTAAGAAAGTTGGAAAGAGAACATGAGAGCTGGGAGGCCCCAGCAGAAGAGGCAACGCGGGAGAGCCGGGGGCTCTGGAGCAGAGGTGCGGAGGTGCCCAGCAGAGCCTTAGGTGACACCAGAGGATGCTCGACACGAGCAGCTCGGGTCTGACAGCTCGGCCGGGCAGGCAGATGCTGAGGCACAGCTGATGTGGGGATGTGAAACAGAAAAAACACCAAAACCACTACTCCGCTAGACGAAAAGGCCATGACAGCCAAGATTGACCTACGCAAGCTGATGTTACACCAAGGATTACGCAGGAAGCCAGACATCTGGTTATTCCAGAGTCTTGAGGAGCCCTTAAAAATAGCAAGCCTTGATGAAAACAGCCATTTCTTCCCCTGAGAGAAACGGTGCGATAAAGTGGCCTGCCCCAACTCACTCAGCCTCATCCTCTTTGTGAGGGCAGCTTTGAAAATTGCATTTATTCCCAAGAAGACCCAGGAGCAGCACGAGCTTCGGGGCCAAGCGTGACCTGCAGACCCGCGCCGGGAGAGCAGCCGGGTGGGAGCAGCTTCCAGCCCTGCAGCCAACCTTCCTCCCTGCCGAGGGGCAGCCGCAGCAAAGGCAGCGGGTCCCCGAGATCCCCCTCTCTGGTTTGCGCAGTCTCAGCTGGGAAGGGTGCAGGGATCCTGCTGTGCAAGCGCAGCTTCGCAGCAAAGGAACTTGGGTGCCAGAAAACTCCAGGACCAAGTTTAAACGTGAGCCAGCGAGTGCAGGGGGAAAGGAGGAGGAAAGGGAGGTATCAGAGGCAAAATACCAATGAAAAGGATTTTTTACAAGCCTCTGGAGGACAGACAGATTTTTTTTCTTTAAGGGAAAGCCCCTGTAGTTTACAGCAGCTGCAGAGCAGTGTAATCCTCTGCAGATTACAGAAACTATTGACCTAATAATCCTGCTTGGTATTGCAAAAAAAAAAAGCGAGGAGTGTGAAAGGTCAGGGTACGCTCCCAAGCGACCTGGCCCACTCATTCCTGCGCAGGGTGGGGTGTCTGTCTTCAGCGTGGGATGAAATTAGATCCACAGGGCAAATTACGGAACTTTCGCTTTGGATGCAGGACCCAGCCTGCTGAAGGTGAGGACGCAGGATGAGCAGACAAAGGAAACCTTAAAATATTGCGAGATGAACCGGACATCAGTAACAGTTTGCCAACTCTCCCGCTTGTGGGGGTTTTTGGGTTGGGTTTGGTTTTTGTTTTGTGGGGGTTTTTTTAAGTTAAGATGGCTGGTTTGTTTGCAATGGAGGAAGTGAAGTCACGCCGCGGTGGTGTGTAGAGGTTTGGGTCTCAGAGGAAGAGGAGGAGGGAAAGGTTTTGCACAAACAGCATGTGAGAAAGAAAATAAAGCAAACGTTTTCAGCACCTTTTTTTTTTTTCACCTTTTAAAGAGAACAAAACCTGTCTCTTCTGGCTCTGCACCAACCTGCAGAGAAGATTAAGTCAACTTCTAGAAACAACATCAATTCCTATATTCACATTACAGGAGGAAACAAGTGAGTTTGAGCCCTGGGTTTTATCTACGTCCCTGCTTTTGTACCGCTGCAGGAAAAGGCACTTTGTGCATCTGTTTTTTGCAGCTGTAAGACCTTCTCCACATCCAGCCGGTCCTGGTCCGGCCTGTCCTGGTACCACGTCTTAACTGTCTGCTAACAGGTTGGTGTCCCAGGTCATTGCAAGGGCTCTGGTTTAATTTTTAAAACAATTTGCTCAATCAAATGAACTCTACTCTGGCCATTACATGCAAACTCATTAGTATTCACCTTCTGATGAAGCAAATTTTCCATATCTGAAAAGGGCCTCTGATACCATCTACAAGCCTTTACATAATCAAAGATTTTCCAGCTGAATTAAAAAACCTGCAGTACGTTACAGTCACTCAGCAGAATATCAAGCATGAATATTTAAGCAATTCCTTATTTGCTGGCACAAGAAAATCACTCTTCAAAGAGAATACCAGAAGAGGCCACAGAAGGTATCTGCGTGCCACGGCGCTGTAAAGGAAGTCTTTCCGAGAGCAATTCAGAGCGGAGGAGATGGGGACTCCCCGTCCAGCTCTTCTGCAAAAGAAGAAAGAAATTCGGCAAAAAACCCGCAAATGGGGCAGAAAGCCTACTGCCATCACCTATAGGGCATCGCCTGTCTGATTAGGGCTCTTGTGCTACGCTGGAGGTATGAAACAGGCCACCTCCTGAAGAACTGGGAACCAGGCATAAAGAGGAAATACTTAAACGCTTGCAGCCTACAAATATTTCATTATCTCTCGAACCACTTCAAGCAAGTTGTATTTGCCAACTCAAGAGGAATCTGTTGGCTTCGCGCTCCAACTGGCAAGGGCAGGAGGGGACAGAGGCCAACGCGTGCCCCGAGGAACAGCCCGCGTGGGACGAAGGAAGAGCGTTCCCTCCTCCACGAGCCCACGCTCCCGCAGAGAAGAAAGCAGGCGGTGTTTTGGAGAGGTCCATTCTACTTTTCCTTCTGCTGGGATCGCAGTGATATGCTTATACCGCACAAAGGTGGTCTTGCAAGGGTGAGCTGTCCTAATCATTGCCCCCCACCATCTTTTTCTTCTCTACCTCCAAATAATTTCTGAACGCATCGGGTGTGACAGTAGAATTAGTGAGTTTACCACCTGAAACCACCAGGTCACACCTATCGAGTGCCTCTCATCGGAAAAATCTCGATGCAGCTGCAAATAGTTAAAAAACCTCTAAAGCTGTCCAAGCTACAAAGTCCAGCAGTATCAGAAAAAGATGTCTTCTTTCCCAGTCCCTTATTTCAAGCCCTCGTCTAATGACCTCAAATACCATACCTGTTCAAGGTTTATATGCAGCTCACAGGGTATTTCCACCTTCTACAGATCTGAGTTTTTATTTATATGAAAATGCTTCTAAGCTTTTGAAAGGGCCAAGTTAACCTTCCTTGTGCAACACAAAGGCTGCAGACAGTTCAAAGTCATGGCTACAGGGAATCAGCTCTCTTCATCTCGGAGACATTGGTTAGGTAGCATCTCAAAGCCATGCTCTCTCCCTCAATACGTGTCTAGCTGACGTTGATGAGATCTGTTGTGGCAGAGGGTAAGATCCTAAATCCTTGAGTGCCAAGGCACAGATGGTCTTTAAAAACCTACAGTATTTTTTTCAAAAGCAGCTGGCACTTCTGCAGAAAGCCACGTGATTTCCCCCACCACATCACTTTTTCTCATTTCGTGTTGGCTAATGAAGAGTTCAGAGCTGACGAACAACCACATATGCTTTAAAGTAAGATGAGTTTATTCAGTGACAGGCTGTTCAGGAAGCAGGACTCCAAAACCTTTATCGAAGAAAAGCAAAGAAAACAGGATGCTAAATTACCCGTGCCAGGACAGAAAAGCAATTAAAAATGGGAAGGCTCATTAGCTCATCCAGTTTGTTTCCAAATAGTCCAGGTCAGGGTTGTTCTTTACATACTCCAGCTCCGTCCAGCCCAGTTAACAACTGTCCCAAATGATCTGGGATACACCGTTTCCCATCAGAAGTTATGCGATACTTAACAGGAGATTCAACTCAACTCTTCAGTCCTCTTTGCTTTCTTCATCTCTGCTGTTGGCACTCAGCTTCCCTGCATTGTAAACCTCCAGCTAACATGCCCCTAACATCTTCCAAACCATGAGCTGCATGTGTGTTCCTTCAAGCGCAGCAAGGACTGAGGCTGAGGGGAGACCTCATCGCCTCTACAACTGCCTGAAGGGAGGTTGGAGCGAGGGGGGGTCGGTCTCTTCTCCCAAGTAACAGCGATGGGACGAGAGGAAACGGCCTCAAGGTGCGCCAAGGGAGGTTTAGGTTGGACATTAGGAGAAATTTCTTTCCTGAAAGAGGGGTCACGGCTTGGCACAGGCTGCCCAGGGCAGTGGGGGAGTCCCCATCCCTGGAGGGATTTAAAAGACGTGTAGATGAGGCGCTTGGGGACACGGTTTAGTGGTAGACTTGGCAGTGCTGGGTTACCGGTTGGACTCGATGATCTTGGAGGTCTTTTCCAACCTTAGTGATTCTATGATTCTATGACTCACTTATTTCACCTTCCCAGCTGCTTGCTCCCTCCCGCTCCAGACACGGTGACACCAACAGGCTCCACACACGGACACGGGTGTGCACACTCGCAGCCAGCTACACCATCGCGTCTCTCCATGTGCGTGCTGCCTGCGGGACGGAGGGGAAGCCCACCCCTCACTTCAGGGTGTGGGGATCGGCAGCAGCACCCGAGCAGAGAACCCACCGGGAACCCGCGCCCCACCGAGCTTGTTTGCGCAGTTGTAGGCTCAGATTCTTGCAGACAGTTTGCGTCTACATTAGGAGCATTTGGACAACTTGTAATTGAACACTGTTGGTTTTTCTACATAATTCAATCCCTCTGGAGCCTCACAACATACTTCTCATCGCATTTGGATTAGAGACTTATTTTGCCTCCAAGAAGGCAGCTATGGACCTTAGCTTCGCCTGCTTCTGCTGGTGCTCATGTTTCAGAGAGCGCTCCTTCCGACTTGCAGCCCTTCTGCATCCCAGTTTCTGGAGGAACATTCCTGCATCCTTCAAAGCTTAGTTCTAGCCCAGTAGTGAACGTTACAAACACAGAAGCTTGTTGTTTTGTTTAATATTAAATATAGTACATTTTGTTAACATGCTTCAGCTTCCAAGACTGAGAGATCACAGGCAAGAGCTGTCCCAGGATAAGCCTCTTGGGATGAATCCCCTCCCAAACATTTTAACGATGAACAGAAGCAAAGGAATTTATCTGACATGATCTATAATAAGATTGCAATATAACATTCAGCCTACAGCATTTCTAAATATGGCCAAAGATCACTGAAGTTATTTGGCATTATTTCATCTTACAAGGATTTTCTTTCACTTATTCTGCTGTGTTTGCATACACGGGATTCCACATCCATCACGGAGCAAGGTCGTCTATTGTTCAGTGGGCTCTGACTGAGGTAAAATAGGTCTCAGGACCAAGGCTGGCAGGTGCAGAATTTGGATTATTTTTTATTTACTAAAAAAAAAAACCTTTTGACATCTACTCACAACCTGTAGATATAGGAAAAAATGAAAGCTTCACCCTTAAATCAAGGGCTGAAGCAATTCTGCAACCTAATGGGCTTGCTCCCCTCCAATCCCCACCTCTTCCCAACACACACCACCACATCCATTAGGATTTTTGAGGTAAGGAACCATCCCAGTCTACACTGGGATGTAGCACTACAAATCAAAACACCTCACCACTGACTGGCACTCTTTCTTCTCTTTCCTCTTCCCAAACATCAGACAAATCCCCAGGGGAAGGAAACATGGAAGAGCAACTAAAGACAAAGCCGGGAAGAGACAGGCCAAGTCCGTTACTCAAAGTGCCATCTCGGTGCTGAAGAGATTCTTCTCAGAAGTCTGAGGTTGCACCTTCTCCGACATCATGCGAGAAGAAAGTGCCAGTTGTGAGAGTTCAAATTCTGCTGTTACACAGGTAATAAAGCCTGCTCTCCTATTTTTCCTCCCATTTTTAGCTAGGTCCTGCAGCCAAGACAGCATCATTTCTTAAGCCGAGACAAAACGTGGTCTGCAGAATGCCCACGACCACTCTCACATCAGCAAGGGCTCTGCCCTCGGCGTCAGCGCAGGACGTCGCTTTAGAAATACGAGTGTCATTTGCAGCAGCATTGTGAGCGTGAAGCAAACGCCGCCCCGCAAGACAAATTAAATGCACTTACCATGACGGTGCAGTCCTCGGAGCCACTGGCGATGACCTGGTCATTATGAGGACACCAGTCTATGTCCAGCACCGGTCCCGTGTGGCCGCACACTGTTGGGTAGGACTTGTCAATTCTGCCTGTCTGAAGGGTGGAAACAAGGAAGAGAGCTGTAATACAGAGACAGCACAGAGCACGTCCCACAGAGCGGAGGAAGATGCTTCCTAATTCCCCATTAACTCTTTCACAATTCCATGAGATTTGAATCATTTCTCACTGGAGGAACCGACCAGCTGGAAACTCCCGACGGTGCAGGACAAGGGCTCAGGGGTTCAGCGCGGGAGGGCTCTGCTCCCCCGGGATGCAGGGGTGCTTTGCTGCATCTCAGCATCTGCTGCGACCCCATCCCTTTGTCCGTCCGCAGTGTTTCGGGAAGAGGGCTCTGCCGCACGGTGAAGCCCTGGTTTTGTCTGTGCTTCCCGACGGAGGCCAGCGACAGCTGAAGATAACCAAGCTAAAATGTTAATGGAAAGGTGTTGCTGGTCATTGAGTTTACCAAATCTGCTTGTTTTCATCATAGAAATATTTTGCTTAGATGGAAAGTTTTTAGGACACGGTTGTGCAGAGTAAAATACTGTTTTCGGGAATAAATACTGCTGACACAGACTGCCACAGCCACCCCTGACCCGTACCTGGCTCTCTACAGCCAGAGATCAAGGTCACCAGCGTGCTGCCAACGTTCAGCTCACTACATAGATAAACTTCCCAAGAAAACAAGCTAATGAGATGTTCTCATCTGAACTGAGGCAAACCTCGTGATGCCAAAACAGCTCTTGCAAGTGCACAGACTTTGCCGACTGGGTCTACAGTTTCCCAACGGAACCCTTAATATCCTGAAGCACCCGACCCCCAGACTGCTGAGACACCAAACACCCCATCTTCCCCTACGTGAAAGGAAATAAAAGTCATTCTAGTTAATCATCATTATCTCTCTTGGCTGAGTCTTGCACACATGGGAAGCAGTATTTAAAATACTGAAGACAGACGGCAGTAGCGGCAGGGTGAGCAGGAGACTCCGGCACTTCCAGGGCCAGAACCCGGGTCCCGCTCCGAGGGGTTTTGTTTCCAGGGAACGCCGCGATGGCCTTTTCATGAGCGATGGGAGAAGAGAGGCAGGAGGAAGAGGTCTGGGACAGGGTCGTCTTCTTTCGTGTTTAAACACGCAGAAGAAATGGCTGGCATTTCACTTCTGCCATTCGGTGATGACACTCCCCAACCTTGGGGGTTACATCTCTCAATGTATGCCTCCTACCCATCTCCACGCGGAAGGCTGTTCCTATTCAACGCTGTCTTACGTACAAAGGATCAGAATAATGCTGGATACTGGCTTTTGAAGACTACTGACCCAAAGACCTCTACTAGCAACAAAACAAGATATAGATCCAAACAGACTAAGTTACAGAAGCAAAACAACCACTCTTCCCTAAATGGCCAAATTTAGCTTTCAGAAAAAGACTCTCTCAGTGATTCAAATGCTTTTGAAATTATTAGAAGTGAAAGTGTTGTAGATGAAAAGCCATAAACCAGACATTCAAAAATTAAAGTCTGTGTAATCCCTCTTGGATGCCATAATGTGAAATAGGATTTAAAAAATTAATACATCCAGCTGACATGTATAGTCCATCCATTTTAATTTATCTAATTAAAAAAGAATCATGCAGAGCATATGCACACAAACATATTTCAGAAGTCACATTACAGGCTAAATACAAATATAGACCTAAATCAAAAGAACAAACACGACTAAAACACCGAGACGTCAGTGACTACCTGTTCTTGCTCCGAGGCAGGGCTCAGAGTAATCCTCTAAGAGGAGCCTATGGTAATTATTTGCAGGCTGCATGAGCGCTTGTCAGTTTAATTTAGAGTTTTTTACAGTAATTTATTACTGGAGCAAGGAAAAAAAAAAATTCCATTTGAACAAATTAAACCACAAACTTCACCTTTCAGTTTTGATCACGATGAACCTGAACAGCAGGAGCAGCAGCAGCCAACTGCCCGTGACAGCCAGCTGACCGCAGGGACCAGGCAACCCCACCGCCTGCTTCTGATCACCCGAAACAGCGCTCATTTTTTAAACCAGCTATCTTGTACATCCATTAGCTCACTAAACGGCAGCGCTCTGAGGGCAGCGAGGAAAACGAGACGACAGAGGCTCCGTGTGAGCAAGAGGGACCTCCCGATGCCCGAAGGCAGAAGGGACCAGCGCAGCCACGGGCTTCCAGCTCCCACGGGGAGCAAGTCCCCTTCCCTCGGCAGGCGAAGCAGCAAGCCGGAGTAAAGCTCAGTCTTGTCACCAAGCTAGAGTAAAGCTCAGTCTTGTCACCAAGCTGAGGAACTTGAGATGGATGCACAGGCTGTTTTGGTCAAGGACAGCATACATTTCTCGGGCCAGAGCCATCTGGATCAAGAAGAATTTGCAGATACACAAAGGGGAAGTTAAAACAAACTGAGCAGAAATATCTTTGCACCATGTTACCGGGGAATAGATGCTCATCTGCATCATCTGTAAAGTGCACCCTTTTCCTGCCTGGATGTGGATAGTGACCTATGAAAACCATTTCTAACAAGGGAACAGACAGAGTAAGGATGGGGAAAACAAGATGTTATTTAGAAGCAGTGTGGGAGATGCAATAACTTCAAGCAACCTCAAGCATATTCACAAAAATTTACGAAACCGAGCAAGCAGAGTACAAACAAGAGATGTCACGCTGCCTGCAAACACAACAGCTCCCCAGGGTCTGGCAGAGGAAGACAACGCCAGGGGAGATACACAGACAATGGCATCAACTTCGACACTTGGGCGCTGCACTAGAGGACCAACCCAGCTGCTCACCGGGGTCCACAAAGAATAGTATCAAAATAGCAAAAAGAGGAAAAAATACGGATGTAAAGGGACGGAAGGGCTTACTGGCCAAAAGGCTGCCGTGCTGCTCAAAGCTGCAGTTTGGCTAGTGGAAGTCCAACCGCTTTCAGAGAAGCTACTGACTTGTGGTCAGAAACACAAAACCGTCTTCACAGCGCAGAGGAAACCACGGCACTTTCCTGAACACTAACAAAAAGCAAGAGCTCTCCTCGGCAATGCTTACAAATGCACTTCATCTGCTCCACTTCACAAAAAAAAAACCAAAAACAACCCACACAACACTTTTATGAGAAAGCATGACCCTTCAAAGAGGATCGGGAGGGGCTGTCAAGGGACAATAACTCATGTCACCACCCCAGGGCCTGACCCAGCACACCTTCCCCTCAACCACCCAGCAGGGTAAGAAATGAGCTGGTTTTAACTCGGATGTGTTACTTTACCACCTCCCTAAGCCAGTTTTGTAAATACTGTCCACGCAGGCTACACCGCAGGCTTCCTCCTCCCGGCAGTGTTCCCCTCTCCGGAGCAGGGTCCTGGCATCGTTCGGGATTAGCTGTGCACAGAAAAGCCTTAAAAACAATATTTGGGGGACTCTGCCAAAAGGGAAAGACCAGGAAGCCTGCAGTAGGGTATTTAAAAAAACCCGTCAGCCTGTAAAATTACCAAATTCAACGTTTCTAAACACAGTTCCTTTTAAAAGAGACGCCTCTGCCACAAGAACACCACGAGGTTCGCAACTTCGCTGCCAAATGGGTGCGTTTTCATGCTACTGTAATATCCCAGGTTTGGGGATTTACTTATTTTAAAAATGTAATCTTTTAATGAGTTGAGAATTTAAAATAAATCTCAAGTGCTGATACGCAGCTTAAAATTAACTCGGTATGACTTCAAGAAATTAAATCCTTCTCATAATCCATTACGACTCTGATTGAGCAACACATCAGAGTAACAACTTTTGAAGCTCAGAGTTGTATTTTACAAGAAGTTAGCCAAAAAGGGGAATTTGAGGATGAGTATTAATATGGATGGCGTTGACTAGAAGCACACTTGGTATTCAGGTCCTTCACCAGGTGGTAAGCTGACCCCACCAAATGAATTCATTTAGTGCTTTCATGTATCCCAGATCGGAAAAAACTGACAGATGAGAAGAAAAAAAATTGTTATTAAATCCAGAAGGGACAGATAAGCGGCAGAGAAAAACCGTTCCTAAAAGTGGTAGTTTTATGAATTCATTTGACTCTCTTACGATCACTTCTCTGCCAGAAAAGGGCAATTGGTTGCAGGAAACAGCTCATGGATTATTGTAAAAATATCACGGAGAACAGCTGCTTCCCCCAGCCCATGGCTGCGCTCATTAAGATCGCCATTTAAAATAGGGAAGTGGCATCAAGTTGCACAAGCAAAAGCAATTCCCCACCCCTACTGAAGTTTGAGGAAGGAAATCAGGTCACAACTCCGAAGTTTGAAATACAAACCGACGGGTACCTTTTCTCTGTTAGAGAGGATATTCCTTTTTTCTTAGTTAAATTGTCTGTTTTCCTTACAGCAAACGCAAGTTTCACAACCTCCAGCCGAGGGAAGCTTAGTGTGCTCTGGCCACCGAGCCTCCACCTCTGGCTGCAGCAGCTGCTCACGCAGGAGGCAGTTGGGAGAAAATACTGCAGTGGGATGTAATGAAAGTGCATTGCTCTCTCGTGACCATGACAAATAGCCATTAGTCACCCAGCAAACCAACCGAGGCATCCGTAACGAATTCAGAAGATTACGAAAAGTGTTACTCCCAAAAGGTCTACTGTAATGTCATGTAATAAGAGACTTGAAGGCGTTCATAACTACGTACTGCTTTCAAACCGGACCTCTATAAACATTGCTTGTGCCCTCCAAAAATTCCTCAGCAGCGTTCCTGTTCTCCTTTTATCACCTTGACAGCTGCAGGGCTGGGACATTACAGTAGACATCGCAGGCTGCGACAGAACCGGAGACAAAGGTCCTTGTTCTGGAGTGCCCAGACGTAAATGGATGCGTAAAGAGGGAAGAAAAACGTGGTGACAGAGAGGAATCCTACACAAAGCCAACCCTGCCCGAGCAGGGCTTTAAAAACCACGGCACTGCGCGGCCCCAGCAGATTTGGCATCACCGCTCAAAGCGGTTTGGAGGGTTTCGGGCAGGCAGCAATGGCGAGGTTTGTTCCACGCTACTGGGAGAGGACTGGAGCAGCTGGGGGACTTCATGGTTTGCAGCAGGTGCTTGGAGCTGACCGGAGAAGGGACAGGTAAGAGCTGGTTGCACCTGCAGGATGCTTTATGCTGGAAAAGGGTATGTTTGTCTGCAGAATCCTTCACGAAATTAGTTGCAACGACCAGCTGCTCACATGCTGGCTTTAAAAAAGGAAAAAGACAACGCAAACAACCCCCCAAAACCCAACCTGCTGCTAACTCCTGTCGCTCAGAGCCAGGCGCGCAGCATGGCTCCAGCATCCCAGCTAATGTCCATCCCAGTTTCTAGAGGAAAGCCCTAAACACACTTCAAAATTAAATTTCAGCCTAACTTTCAGCTGAGGAAGCCCTTCAGGTGGAAGATGCAGAGATTCCTAACAAAGAGACCTGCTGCCCAGAATTACATTACAATTAACAAGATACAGAGTCGCTCTTTTGTTCCATCCCTAAAGTATGATTTCAAAAGCAGTTAACGCCCCTTTTAGTAAACTAGACATCCTACCTTTCCAACTGAAGGAAAACTAATCAGTGTCCTAAAAGTTCAGGGCTCTGGGATACAGCGGTAAAACCCCGCTGCAGCTCCGGGGGCGGCGGAAGACGAGCACCCATCCAGAGAGGACAGAGGTGCTGAGCGAGGAGGCAGCACCCAGAAAGCACCCACGGGGAACAGCAGCCTCGCGTCACCCCGACACGCTCATCCCCGAGGGCTGGGAACGGACGATTCAGGGCTCCAGCATCAGCCACGACAAAACAAACTGGGACCAGTAAAAATGCAGACGGGGAAGGAGGAAACAGAAGAAAGTCTGGACAGATCCCAGGGAAGAAGTCATTCCATTCCAACCATTTCCATTGAACTCATTTTGTCCCTGGACTTCCAAGATTTCAGTTTAGTTGGAAGTTTTAAACAGCTAATCCAGGATTTCACCCTCCGTTTCAGGCCCACCTGCAGCCCTGCTCTACCTGTGCTTGTACGTATGGTTTGCACATATACGTTTGTACCCTACACAAACCAGTGACATTATGCCATGGAGACAACAACTTAGGAATTCATGCAACGCTATTTTTCATCGAATATTGGACAACCACACAACTTAGGAGGACTTACTCCACTCCTCACGCTCGGCTGTAACCGCTGCAGACAGACAGACAGGCAGATGGGCAGCACGCGTAGTGCTCTCCCGGTGCAACCACCTCTCTTTGGGACCCGCTTGCAGACAAAACTATCAAGCGCAACTTCCATTTTCATTATTGGACAAGGCCTTAAAGCTGCAGCAGTATTTGTACAAACCATTGGCTGACCCTAAGACAGGGAACAGCATTTGCTGCTTGCTTTCCTAGAGAAATGAGATTTATTAGCCACGCTGCCTGCCCTCTCTTCCCTACTACACTAGAACCTGATGATCCATTGGAATCAAACTGATAGTGATAAATATAAACGTGGTGTTTGTTTTTTTTTTAAATCAGCTTTAGAGGAAAATCCAAGGTGAAATAAAAGACAGGGACATTGCTAGGAAAAAGACCTACAGCACTAGTACTGACAGGGGCTCCGTGGCAGCCGAAGTCAAGATGACAGTAACTCATTTTAATTCCTATCCTTCCATCCGCACTCCACCTAAAATTGCTGGAAGGGCTCAACGAACCCATCACAGCAGTACCTCCTGATTTTATTTTACACACAATTCAGAGAAGGATGATTTTTTTTCCCAGTCCTTCCTGGAGGAATGAGAATCTGGAACAGCTGATTAACAACTTACATATGCCATGGTTGAACACTAAGGCATGTCACTTGCAGAACAACATATTCCTTCAAGAAGATCACTCCTGAGGTGTGCACTCACCCACCCACGTGCTAATTGCCTCTCAGGGCACCCATCTGATCACAGCTTCTGTAGGAATGCTGCCTATGTAAAGGGAGTGCAGTAAGAAGTCAGGCACACAAATGGAAAATCTAATAAAATCTAATAATCTGTATGCAGAGGGGACTGAATAAGCCTCTTCTAAAGGCCTTACATAACGTGACTTTCAGCTGAAGGCATCTTTCTAGATGAACCGAAACAAAAAGGAACCCTTTGCAGCAGCTTTTTTCTTTGCAGATACAAACTGCAAAGATTTTTCGAGGAGGGAAAAAAAAATTGTACCCAGTTCTGCTGTAACATAGACCCAGCACCAGAACCACGCACTAAACCCAGGTATTTGCAAGTCCCTTTCCCCAGCACACCAAGAAACCCACAAAACTTTCAACCGGGCTATAAAACAGGGATCATCCATTGAGTTGGGCGAGCGCAACCCCTCTCCTTTGACAGCAGAGGCAGGCAGTTCTCCGCTCTGCTGTTTCAATCGCCATCCGAAGGGAGATGAGCCCACCACATGTTGCATGGAGAGGGGCACAACCTTGCCCAACAGCACCCCAGAAGATAAATCTGCAGTCTTGAGTTCATCCCGCTGGGAATGACGCACAGCAGGGCAGATGACAAACCCACCACCCGAACACCGAGCACGGGAGGGCTGCCGGGGCAAGGCAGAACGACCGGCTCTTGGCCCTTGCACAACGCTGTTGGGAAAGCGCCCAACCTGCCCGTTGAGCTGAGCACCGAAAGCCACCGCGGCAGCTGCGCACACCCATCCCGCTCACACCGGAGATCTCCGGGGGCCGCGAGCAGGAGAATCGCTTCTTCCCTTACCTGCCTGACTCTTCCTCAATTCCCTAAGTGACCACCTACCATGCCAGAGGTGATCTCCATCTAACCTAGCAGCACGTGCCCACCAGCAAGCAAAGGCTGAGGCACGCACCACTTGATTGAAGAGTTTTATCCTGGGGTTCCCTCCCTGTGCACCCACTGTTCTGCTTGGGATAAGGCTCAAAGAGAGTCAACTCTAAAAGCCTGCAAGCTCCCAGTTTAATGGTGATATTCTACACTAAGGCTTTGCTCAGTACCAGTCACCCATAGTCCAGAATAAGCAGTTTTCAGTGTTTTTCCCTGGTGTGTACAGTTAATGCTGATTAGCTTGACTCTTATCATTTACACACCATTAATTGATATAAATGACAGCTTTTGAAAAAGACGTGGTCCATTCCAACGGAGGCCACCTCTCCGCAGACCAACCAACCTGCGGGAATCGCAATTTTCCGCAACCCAGACGGCGGCCGTGGCTCTTGCTGGCGCACGGGAATGGCGAGTTCCTGGCAAAGACCCTGCACATGTGCACGCAAGAAAACAGGAAGTTCAGACAAAGCATTTCCACAGCCAGCAAACCCCGCTCAGCCCCGGCTGCTGCTGCTGCTCCGCACCGGGAAGCCCCGGGGGATGGAGGATGCGGGGATGGAGGGAGGACGCGGGGATGGAGGGAGGACGCGGGGATGGAGGGAGGACGCAGCCCCCTGGGTCCCCGCACACCTCCACCCGGAGGGACCCTCACCACCGCCTCCGTCCGCCCCGCGGGGCCGTTGGAGCGGCGCGTCCCGCAGCGCGGCCCCCGCAGCCGCGCAGGGGTTAATGGCCGCGCACTTGCCGCGCCGCGCCCCCGCCCCCGC
>VZTQ01000671.1:0-87634 GCA_013400755.1 Pelecanoides urinatrix | reverse complement strand
GGGGGGGGGGGAGGAAGATAACAGGAGAAGAAAGTCTTCCAGACTTTTCTCTCAAGTCAAATATTGTTTTATTTAAACTGAAACGAAATTAATGATTTAAGATCCAAATTCTATTGCACTGTAGTCTCATGTGATGTGTGTCAAAGAACATAGTGGTTATACTATCATATAACATCATCTGCAAATACATTAAAAAATATCTGAGACACTAAGAAGCATATTGCTTACAGAAGCCTTTGCATGGCTGTTGTATTCCCTTATTTCATCACAGAAATGTCATTGGTCTCTGCACCAATCCAACTAATTTGTTGTTGCATAGGTGATACCTTCTATAAACTCTAGTGAAATAGTCTATATTGCTTCTTAACAAATAGTTTTTTCCAAACCACTTGAAGAGAAGTTTTCCACTTGAATTCAAATTCAGGAGGCAACTAGATGATGACTATGAATGTGCATCCTTTGTAGTTTATCTAGAAGGACATTTTGAGCTTTGGCAGATTCCATGCTAAGGTTTGGGAATGCAGCCCCTATGGTTGTAGATTAGGATAAGGACCAAATATGGGTTTGGTTTTTTGTAGTCTCTCTAGGAACTTACTTTTTTTAGGTGCAAAGAAGTGTTTGTGCATGAACCTGATCAGTGATTGCTGATCTCTTATCCCTGGTATCCTGTGACAGGCATGTGGGAATGGTTTAAAGCTGCATCAGGTGAAGTTCAGACTTGACATTAGGAAACATTTCTTTACCGAGAGGGTAGTCAAACACTGGAACAGGCTTCCTAGAGAGGTGATTGATGCCCCAAGCCTGTCAGTGTTGAAGAGGCATCTGGACAATGCCCTTAAGATCGTGTTTTAACTTTTAGTCTGCCCTACAGTGGTCAAGCAGTTGGACTAGATGATCATTGCAGGTCCCTTCCAACTGAAATATTCTATTCTATTCTAGTGCCAAATTAAGTTGTTCTTACAAGGGCACAGGCAGTCCTTGAGCAAATCTTTATCTTCTATTCTGTCTCTTGGGACGGGAAGCACCTTTTGTGTAGAAAGGTATCACCTGAAAATTGCTAAACTTTTCCTATGCTGCGGAACCACTGCAGTTAAATACGAAGTGCACTCTAAAGGCCTCTTTCCCTTTCCTCCCTGCCTCCTTCTGGGGTGGCATCTGGCCTTTGTAGATGTATCACTGTGTGTTGTTTGAATGCTTTCGGCTTGTACATTTCCAGGAAGTTTCAGTGCATGTGGAGTAGTTGACTGTGTCACTGCACAAATGGATTTTTCTTTTTCTTTTACTCTTTGTGCTTTTTTTAACAGAAGACTGAGTACTTTCAAGCTATCTGACTTATTCTTTGGTTCTAGGTGGTTATGTTTAACAATATGTCTTTATAAGACACAACCCAGCACAGCATTCAGGGATAGGTGCTGAAATACTAGTGGAAAAAATAGGGGGTTTTCCTTTTGTTTCTTGCTTAATAGCAAGGTAATATGGAAGTTCATGAATCAAGAGAGCTATTGTCTATAACCTTTCTAGTTTCTTATAAGCAACGTAAGTACAGCTCAATTTTCACACATCCACAGGCTGAATATATCTATACTTTAAGTACTGGTGGGACTCTTGAACTATTTCATCTCCCAGCTGCTAAAGAGAAGTATTATTGCTCTCTATAGGTACCTAGGTAGGTACCTAAAGGAGGCAGGTAGGCTTCCTGCGCTGTCAGTGGAGAGGGAGGCAGTTTTCTGTCCTGAGGGTCTGAGTTGTCCTGCAGAGGATCCAATCTTGCTTTGCTACAAAGGGACTCCAGCTTTCCAACTTGGATACTTGGGATGTCCTGGGGCAGTTAGTGTGCACCCTGTGAATGGTTTTGTCTTGCTGTCTTGAGGAATAAAAAAACAAATTGTGTGGCTGTTAAACCATCCAGACTTACTCCTTCTCAGTGTAGGCTCAATGCATGAAAACCATATGAACAGGACAGTTCATAGGGATGTTATTGTCCAAGAGGAGATTGAGCCAGGTCTAAGAGGTTTATGTGCACTGACTTTGAGGTCTTTGTAGGCGGATGTTTGATGTAAAACACAGTAAACCAGGATTAGAATATTTGGGATATTTTTAAATGCTGACAATCCATAGAGAGTGTTTCTTTTAAATAGGATCCCAATGTTTAGTAGTGGAAATAAATGGTTATTTAGTAACATGTTTCCAACAGGTGCGTGTAAGTGGCAGTCTTTGGGTTATATGAAATATGAAATTATATATGAAATTACCATGAACTGTCAAATAGCAGAACCAAAAAACACAGGGCTCTGAGGAAAAGCAACTGAAAGTTGCTGGCAGAAGCAAGAAAGTGTGGAACAGATGGAAGAAAGGGAGGATGGCCAAAACTTTGCAGCTGTATTGGAGAGACCTCAGTGGTAAGTGTAATGTTGTGCAGTTTACCATGCAGCAAATACCTACATCTACTTTATCTCAGTTATGAAATACTGAAACTGGTGGTCTCTTACTGGATTAGTCTCTTACTATGAAAGACTGGTAGTCTCCTACTGTTAACACTGTGATCAAGAAATGTAAATAAAAATATTTTTAATACCATTAAAGATGACTCTCTGGAATTAACCCATCATTTCTGTCCTTTTATTCAGATGTTAGAAGGATGTAAAGCATGGAGGGTAAAAGGATTTAGTTATTTGCATTTTAATGGGTAAATAACTGTTTCTCTGAATATTTTTGACTGTAAAAATAGTCTAGTGATAATTACATTTTTTTTTACATGTATTGTAAATCAACTAGGGATATATATGTTAAATAGTTAAATTGAATATTGAAATAGAAATGTAGTCATTGTCACTAAAGATATTTGTTAAAATTCAGAGGTGGATAAATAATGAATAACAGCTTATACATTGATATTTTCTAAATAAAATGTTTAGTGGGTTGTTGGGTTTCTTTTTGTTAATTCTGCTGAGAACCTGACCCTGTTCTGTCTCAATCATGTACCTACTATGCAGTCTGCCTCTGAAAAAGAAAGAAAGAAGGGAGAGAAGCAGTTATAAAACAGTTGTTATGGATTAGTTGTCCACGTAAAACTGCTGTTCCTTCAAAAAGAAATTGTGCATTGTGGACATAAAATACCTGCCATCTAGTTAAGGTAGTTCACTTGTGGTCTAGCTTAGGAGTCGGACATTGCAATTCCTGACTTTTCTCACCTGGAGTTTGTGCCTTTAGGGTAAGTGTGCTCCAGAGACTACTTTCCTTACAGGCAGTGTAAACGCAGACTGAGTCCCACTCACTTAGAAATCCCATCTTGCCTCACAGCAAACCATAAAGCGGCTACTCTTTATAAGATCTTGCACCATCCTGTCTGTCTCATGTGATGTACTAGTAGTACAAACAGGTAGGTGGGATAGGTGGCTGTGCGGAACCAAGCACAGGGTGTCAAATTGTCCATATGCAAGGAATGCATCCATAGGGATTATGCTCATGTCTGTGCTCCACAATAACTGTATTCAATTCAGAGCTGCCTTTCCTCATAGTCAGGTGTGAAGGTGCTCAAGAGGGAGCCAATGTGAATGGATGATAAGTTTGGCCTCCAGCCTGCACCAGAGGTTATTCCTTGAAAGCAGTGCAAATGAATCTGCTAAGCCTCTCTCTTAATTCATTCTGATTTTTTGATTTGGGATTTTTTTTCCCCCTTAGTTTAGTGCTATTAAATTTAGCCAAGTAATTTATATTTTTTCATTTCATGGCGAAGAATGTGTTTAGTAATCAGTCTTAAAATTCAGGATTGACTCTGCATAGCATGCAGCTTGCAGAAAAACCTGAATTTCAAAGATGAGCTTAGAGTTTTATTTGTAAAAGAAGAAAATTCCCACTAATTTTCTTTTCAATTGACTCTTGTGTATAGTATTGGTGATCTCAATTAATTTTCAGTTGTAAGAACTGGAAAGGTCCACCTATCTGACTTATTTTTATCATTGGCTTCAAGACCAATTATATTACTACTTTTTTTTTTTTTTGTATTTATGAAAATGTTAGAGAATTTACGCTAGAGTGATGTCTGAAGTAGAGGCAGAATTGTCACTGCTGTCAGTATAACAAAGAGTTTATGAACTATGTTTTAGTATAAATGTTTTAGATAGTCTTAATCTAACTGTTCACAATCTTTTTTTAGTGTGGACATGAAACTTATTTTTCTATCTGAAAAGTCTTTTTGTTTCTACCAAAACTTTACACCATAACAACCTGGGAAATTTTGATGCTAATAACAATCCATTATTGATTTATACAGAGGCCTGAGAGATTAATGTTGACTGAGGTAAAAATGAAATCCAAGTAATTTCCTGTACATACCTTAGTCTCTGTAATGTCAGAAATATATCATAGTTTTGACAGAAACTAGTAAAGCTGGGATAAACTGTGTGGGTTTTGTTGGTGTTTTTTTTTGTTTGGGGTGTGTGTGTGTGGGTTGCCTCAGAAGAAGGTGTTGTTATCCTTTTGGCTTACGTGATTAACAAGATTTTTGAAATTTTGTTCATTATTTCTTTAGGAAAAGAAAAAATAATGATGAAGGATCTCCCTTTTCCCTCCCTCACCTTGTTATGTTTCTTGCAAGAAAAAGGACATGTTTTTCTGCAGTCTTGTATATGGTAGAAATTGGTATAGCAGGAAACAAAACTATTATTTGTATTTGCAAAACTGTTCCAGCATTTTATCCACCTTTTTTTTTTTTTCCTTCAAGCTAGTGTAAGAGGGTATCAGGGAAGCAGTCACCTTATTTTCAGTAAGTAGCATTGTTCTCTTAATTATGTGTGTGTATGTGCCTACATGCATGCACAACCGAAACTCCAGTTAGTGCTCTGACCTTGTCTTTTGTTAATTCTCCAACAAAGCTTTTGGGTTGCATTGGCCTAAGCTTGCTTACAGCCTTGTGTTGCAAAGGTGTGTGCAATTTTTTTTTCTTCCCACTTTTGTAGCTCTCATTAAATAAAGGTTCTGTTAATTGTTTGTCAGCAGCTCTCCAGCAGCTTTCTGTCTCAGCAGCTTTAGCAAAACTGTGTGATTTGTTAACTCTTTGTACTGTACTGCTGAAACTTTATGGGCCAAAAATAGTAGGTGTCCAGTAATCACTCAACTCATGTAGTAGTGCATCCTTCTCCTGTAGTGACCCATCTCAGCTGGAGAAGATGCAAAATGACCAATTGTTTTGTCACTGACACTTGCAATTCATGTGAAGTGTGGTGAAACTGCTTGGTTAAAACAGATAAAATGTCATTACTACCTAAATAATTGTTCTCCTGACTCCTTTATTGTGATTTGAACAGGCTCAGATGTTCAATGCTCATCTTCAGATGTACTCATCAAGAGAAAGAGTTGATCTTGTAAGCTGTTCTGTCTTAGATTCCTGATGAATTTAGTGGGACTTGGTCTCTCAGTATTAGGCCCTCCTTATACTACCTTAAATAATTAAGGCTCTGTCATCAAGGTGTGTGCTTCTGTGACTGATGTGGGCATGAGATGCATCTGTAATTCTGTTGACAAGTTTTCTGCAACTTGAAGTGTATTCTGTTCTTGGAGAAAGAACTTCAGTCTTGATTCCATATTTTTGTCCCCATTGTGAGAAACCCAGTCTATCAGGTATAAAAAAACCACAAACAATCCTCTTCCTGTAAAACAATTATAGTTGACACGTTTTTATTCAGGTTATCAAATTAAGATTTAGCAAATCAGGGTGTTCTTCATCAGCTGGGACAAACTGTTGGGGTGGGATAATCTTGCTGCTAATCTTTAGATGTCCTTTTGTGGACTCTGAGCACAGTTCTGTGCCCATGTGTAATGATGTAGCATGGCTATCCGTGCTGTCCTGAAAAAGAACAACAAGCAGCAGCAGTGTTTTCAGCAATAAAGCACTAAATTGGACTACTATGTCCTCGCAGAGGTTAAATGTCAACATCTAACACACTACATTTCTTCTACTCCTTTTCCTAGCACTGTATCTGATGTAGACGTATCTGGTTTGGGACATCTTAGCAGATGAATTGAACTTCACCCTTGTATTCTGCTGTGGTTAATGCATCTTGTCTAAGGGGGATAAGCCATTCCTTTGCTGTTTTGGTCTTTTTGTTCCCAAGGGACAAATCCCATGCCATTCCCATTTAGAATAGCTTGGAGTGGAATAGTCTTTTGAGGCTTTTTGTTGGTTTTCACCAAGCAAAGTAAAAGTTTATTATCTCCCGTCCTGAAACACTCAAGGTTAATGTCTTCTATTCCTGCTTCATCTTGGTAGTATACCAAGCATTTTGTATTAGGTATCTACTTTTTGAAGGAAAAAATAATAAAAAATGTTTTTAAATTTATAGTGGCTGCAGCAGAACATACACAGCTAAAACTATTAGAAATACCGTAACATCATTCATGTACCAAATAGGTAAGGTATGTACAAAGCACTATTTATAAGATCTAGTGACCTAGGAAGCAGAAATGCATAATTTAAATTTCCCTCATATACATTTAATCGTTACTAAAGTTTGTACTGTATGATAACTTGCTGCAGTTTATAATAATAAAAAAAAACCCAAAACACTTTCTCCCCAAACAAAAAACAATGCAGCAGTGAAGTACAACTCTTACAGAAATTTCCTTATTTTTAAATATTTGCATAATCTGAGTCTTAGTATACACCAAAGCCCTAGACAAACTACGTTATCATTTTTCTGTCATATCTCAGTTTGTGCTTCTGATACGACTGATAGCAAGCATATGTTATCTATAACTTCTGAGCCAGATGCCTGACACTTTAGGCATGCCCATAAACAACTTTTAATGCATTCAAATGAGACTGTTTAAAACATGTTCTTTTTTTCTCATGTTTTGGTTGTTTTGACCTGAACTAACTGATGTTAAGATGAGAAATAATTATGAGCCCAATCTCATGGGGCACTCAGAGTACTTCATTTGCACTGACTTCAGGCCATACTGCCAGAAAAAAAGCCAAAGAAGCAAAATCTAATGAGATCTGAATACACTAATTGAACTTCCCAAGCCAAAGGGTTGATATTTATAAACAACTGTTGTATTTGACACTGCTCTATTTTATTGTTTTACTGAGTATTTCTCCACATCCCTGTGTGACTTTCAAGTCACTGTTTTGTTCAGTGCTGCCAATAATGCTTTTTGAGGAGAAAATATTTGCGTTGTTTTTGCCCTTTTTTGTGGGTAATGAAACAATTAACCTGTGCTGTGACAACCTTCAAACTTTTTAAGATGGGTTTTTCTTATCAGGTCTAGTAATTCACTTCTATGGAACCTTGATCTATGTGCTTGATATTTTCAATAAAATGGCAAGTCCATGTGGAAACAGATGCAGTGAAGCATCCAGTCATGAACCTGACCTTTTTTTTATTCTTCTGGTTTGATAAAAATTGTTTCATATTGTAAAAGTGCTAACTTAGCCAAAGTGACATTTTAACTTTTTCCATGTACAAACAAAAGTAGCAATGTAATTTCATTGTGCCTTACTTTTCCCATTGAACTGGCTAAACCTTTTCAAATACCTTTTGGATTGTCAAAAGAAAGCAAACTTATTGTTTACTTCATTGCAGTACAGTATTTTTGTATTCTTACATAGACATTGATGGATGTATCCTTTAAGAATTAACACTAAAAATGTCACTATAACCAGCTAGCTCTTCCTCCCAACTATGTTGTCATAATGAACAGAGTAACAACATATTCTATTATGACATATTTATAAGGGATATTTAGGACTGTACTGAACACATTTTTGACTGAAGAATATACACAGGTAAGATATTATACTGGCCTTCTGTAACTAAATTTCTTTAGTTTGCTTTTCATTTATAAGTTGCTACTCCAGAAACATCTTCAAATACTTTTTGCAAAGTCATAAGATGGTTGAGGTTGGCAGGGAACTCTGGAGATCACCTCATCTAATCCCTGCCCCTACTCCAAAACAGGGTCAGGTAGAGCCAGTTGTCCAAAACTCTGTCTAGTTGGATTTTGAATATCTCTAAGGATGGTGACTCTACAACTTCTCTGTCAATCTGTTCCAGTGTTCGATCACTGTCACAGCAAAAGGTGTGGAGTTTTTATTTTGATTCAATTTTGGTTTTTAAAATGTTTAGATGCAATTCTCCATTATTTCAGTTTGTGCTTGTCGCCTCTTGTCTTTTCAGTGGGTACTAATGAGAAGAGTCAATCTCTCTTCTTTCTCTTCTCAAGTATTTAAATACACTGAGATACCTCTTGAACCTTCTTTTTCTGATGCTAAGCAATCCTAGTTCTCTCAGCCTCTCCCTGTATGACAGATGCTCCAAGCCCTTAATTGTTTTCATGACGTAAGTCATGCCATAGAAAAGAAAGTTGTTTCTGTGGCACAGATGCAAAAATACAAGCTTCCTAGAGGATAATATATCTTATATATCTATTTTGCTCATTTATCTTCATGCAGTTTCTTCAGAATTCTGTTACTTCTATTGCTGTTTAAAGCAAGAAAAACAAAACAAAAATTCAGAAAGTATCACTGGGTCTACCTCATTCTTCCATGACATTTTCCTTTAAAACAAATGCATAACCCACATGCAGATGACTGTTGAGAACAGCATTGTTAAACAGGAGCTGGCGTTCAAGTTCCCAGCAAGTGATGAAGAGATTTTACATTGCCTCAGCCCATAGGAAAAGGGTGAGGACAAAGACATGGGTGAAAAGCTTTCACCAAAAGGAGAGGCATTCCAAACTGGCTTTCTAATAACCAGAAAAGGTGATGCAGGAAGGTGGAAATTTGATGCAGCATGCAGCTGGGAAAGCAGGCTTCCAGTTGGTGTCAATGAGCCATCTTGCCTGGGCCCCTGAGGTTTTCCAAAATGACCAAGGCAATTACAGGCTTTTTTATATCTATCTAAATACACATCTGTATATATCTATCTCTTTTCATCCTGGCAAGAAGTGTTATTCTGCTGGTGCAGTGCTCTTCTTCCTTAAAAAGGGAGAGTCCTTGAGCAACTGCTATCCTCCTTTGGATCGCTGTAACTGTAGTGCTATGGAAGGAGAGTAGCTATGAGATCCATAGGTCTTCCTCCCAGCAGGTTCTGTTGCTGGGCTACATACTTAAGGAGGACAAGAAGATAGTGTTTGTACTCATTCTGGTCATGCTTAAAGATTCTTTTTAATCTCAAAAAAAGGAGAAAGTATTGCTGCTGCTGCTGCTGCTTCTTGGTCTCTTCTCTTCCTTCTCTTTAAGCCACGTAGCCGGGTGTTGTTTGTCAGTATAGAATCCATAAAGTGCATACTGTCTCTTTATCTGCTGTAAATATAAGTACGGGGAATGGAAGGGAAGAATTCATCTGCAGAGGTATGGATTTGGGAAAGAGATAAAATGCCAAATTTGAAACACTAGATTGAGATGTATGTTACTCTTAATGTTTATTACTAGCCAATAAACTAATTAGCAATGATTGAATTTCTGGTTCCTACTGTCCAATTAAGTTATTTCTTAAGGGCAACAAATTCAAGCATAGCAGTATAAGTGAAGGGAGTTAATCCTACAAGATGTATTCCATTAATTTATAGATTGATTACTTCTTATTGATGGCCTTATCTGGACAATTAAAAATACTATCTATTTTAAACTGGGAAATCTAACATCCTTCCTTAATGATAATCCTACTCTTAAGCAATAACCAGGATATCACTCCCTTCCATACAGAATTTAGTTTTCTTTCTCTCTACATAACTCTCATTTACAAGAATCCAAGAAATTCCAGTCTGGGAAAAGAACCTGAATCTACAATCTATATGGAACACCTGAGAAAGTGTTGTAGATTTAGTCTTTATTACATATAAATAATCATAATCCATGGTGCAAGTAATTCCCATCATGTGCATGAATAAGGGTTAAAGCATTATGCCCAAAGTGCTACCACTGTTCCCTTTGGGCTTAGGGGATGCATCAGCAAACATGAAAACCTGGTGAGCCAGCAAAATTCGGTTCTAATTGCTGTAATCAGCAGGCTTAAAACACAGTCAAATTGCCAGTGATATTCACGGCTCCACAGTCTAGAGGATTTGCAGTGAATATAAAATATTGACTCAGGGTCTGTGATGATTCAATTTTGCTACAAAGTCTTGTAAATACTTATGAGAGTAATTGCCAATGCAGTAATAANTTCCCCCAGCCTGTAGCGTTGCCTGGGGTTGTTTTGTTGTGTTGATCACACAACTATTTTTCTTTCAGAAACTTTTAACAGTTTTATCATTCATTACTCTTACTGCATTATGTACATATAGTCTTACTGTCTAGTAACTATAAATCACATGTTGCAAACTATCACTGCCTCCAAACAGAAATACAACTAGGGCCATGATTCAGTAAATGAGTACACATGACAGCATTTTACACAAGTGCTTAATCCACATACTTAAATATTAGACTTGCATTTAATAGCATGTTGAATTGGTGCTTAGGTTAGGCACAGGAAGCCTATATGTCAAGGGCAATGTGTATTTCATGGAAAGAAATACAGGAAGAGTGATGAATTGCAGAATCTCTTTAAAAAACCAGTATTGACTTTTAATATTAAGATTAATTGAGTTAAGAGTTAAATGTCAACAGATGATAAAATTAGATCATTTTCTTCCTCAAAGAATGATGAATTTTGAGTTTTCTTTTTCTTAAAACAGAATTAAAAGAAGGAAATCAATGCATTTTTGGTACATAGGTTCACTACGGCAGTCATTCAAATGGGCGAGGTAACTTTCCTATTAAGTACAAAAGCAGCTAAAAAGGATTTTCTTCTTAAAATATAACTGTAATAAATGAAGGAAACTGGAAGTTCATAAAATGTTTTCTTTTTGTCACTGAGCAAAGAACTGAATAAACAGGCAGATTACATTGCATATGATTATTTTCCCCTGAACTTATTTTGGTTTAGCTCATAAAATTATTGTTTCTTATATTATTATTTAATGATCTTAGAAGGAAATAGAAATTTTACCATCAGAATCCTAACATTTCTCCTAAAATTTCTCAAAGGGTGCAACAAGAAATAGAAATAACATTAACACTTTACATCTCACAGAACTTTGCCTGAGACAATATCAACTGGCAAGTAAATTTTATTTATGCTCTTTGAAGTTTGTACATTCTTATGCTGAATAAATTCAGATGCTTAAGTCTTCTATGAACCTAGTTGTACAATGAGAACTGGCTTCATTATTTTCCATGCTTACCTCTTAGTATTTGTCAGCATACATTTTTTTTTTAAACAGTATTTTACCAATAATCTGTAAAACTTTTATTTAATTTCAGCTGGGCTAGTGTTAACTGTACAGTAATAAGACAGTAAATTGTAATGAGACATAGTTATGGCAAAACCTCAAGTCTTTTGGAAACACGTCTGAATTTGTGTGAATATACATTAAGTATCAAAGTAAAGATTATGGTTAGGCTTGGCTTCTACCTGGTGAAAATGAGAAACAAAGGCACCTAATTTCTTAATATAGTGAAAGGACATTAAACACTTCAGATAATCTTTTCTTCTAGATAAGAACATGCTTGATTTTATATTTTGAAATCACATTGAATATTACAGACAGGTCTAGAGGAGGGAGTGGCGAAGCTAATAATCATGGTAGGTTTTGTCAGGAAGAGTGTCCAAGGTCACAGCAGGGAGTTGTGGCAGTGATAGTGTATCAGCGTTCTGCCCTGTAAAAGACACTGTACTAATAAAGAGGAAAAACCTCTGTGCTCTTGGTAGCTTTCCGGGTGAGCTAAAGGAAACCATAAAATGTCAGACACTAATATGATGGTATTTTTCTGTGCTGTGTGCCACATGGATGAATCAAGCAAGTTGGAGAGGGAGCTCTAGCAGTCACAGTTCTTTCTCTTCCATTTCCCCCTCCTCCCCTGCAGTGCTCTGAAACACTCCGTGAAAGATCCCTGAGATCTAGCATGGAGAGCAACAGACTCTGTTGTGCTAAAAGTAAAGGATAAGTAGACTCCACAGAAAGAATTCCAAGGGGTACAAGGCAGGGTAGAAGTAAGACTAGTACTGCATAACTAAGGTGAGAAATTAAAACTACATTTACCTGTTGTGAAGGGGAAAGACCTGTGAGGACAGGAAAAGGAGAAATGGGTACTTAGAGTTGTCTGGGAATTTAATATCTGTATCAAAACATCAGTACATATCTTAAAAACATATTCTGCATATCGGTGGAAGCATTTATTTTTATAAGTTTTCTCTGACCACCTTTGTCTTTTTTTATCATCTTTAACAGGAGTTGGCAGGACCAACAGTCCTACATCTCTGGCATGCTTGTTTCAAATACATTAACTGTTCCATCTCCGGGTGTTTGGGGATGGATTTCGTATTTTGTTAAGCAGTTCTGTTGTGGGAGGCACATGCTGTTCAGTTTTAATTCTTGAGCAACTCTGATAGGATCATGTAAGTGGATGTCATGTTTTTTGATCTGCTAGGGTGCTTTGTCTTATCTTTTATTGCTTTCTAGAAGGATGACTTGGAAGCACTTGTAGTTTGTTTTGTTGTTTTTTTTTTTAATACTTACTGGACATATTTCATGTTATATTTTATGTAAATCATAATGATTTGTTGAATATAACCCCTCAACCAGCATGCTGTCAGGTTAGAATGTACTTGCAAATTGAATTCCAGCCCCTTAACTCCACTGACTGATGCATACAGATTTCAGCTACTGTAAGTTTACAAGTAATTGTATGTCTGTTGCAGTGGTGCTTAAATTTGAAGTCGTGCATACAAACTGAACCTAGGTTTCTGAAAGTTACTTATAGCTGTTGTGGATAAGACAGCATTTTTCCTATAGCATGCTTGAAGGCCTTAGTAGTCTTGCCCTGCACAGTTTTGGCATGCCAGCCAAAGCCATTGCTCTTTATTCCCTCTAGAAGAGACTCTGACATTTTAGTGTGTTGAAAATACTACTCCCTAAATGCAAATAACCTGGAAGGACATTTGGTATGTATAGAAAGGATGGAAGCTCAGCTAAAAGTTTGTCATGTCATTACTACCATTCAGCTAAGTTTATGCTTAAACAGTGATATTTTTCTGATTGCAAGAGGAGTACAGCCAGCTTGTGGGCTTCCTTTTATTCACATCCATTAATCTAAATATCATGTAAATGCACAACTGCAGTATTTCTTCTCCTACAGCCACTTCATTCCTTTCCTGGGAAATGTGTTATTTTGCCCTATGTTCTTATGAAGGCCTACCAAGAACTCTGTAGTTAATGTTACAAAGGAGATTTTCACTGTGAGAACATTCTTTCCCTTTTTGTAACTTTTACAAGTAACAAATTAAGTATCTTTGTCTATTACTTGGTTGTTGTTTTTTTTTTCCAAGCTTGCCTTTATGGAAGGGACTTGAGATGGACAGGAAAAGCCATTTATGAACTATGGACTCTAAAAGAGAGATTTTTTGCCTTTTCAAGAACATACAGAACTCTCAAAGATACCCATTTTGCTTCTCAAACCATCTTTATTTAATTTAGTTCTTAGGTGTGTTAGCTTAGAAATTTGTTAAGGTGTCCGGAAAAAGCTAAGGTGTATACTGCACACTGTGTTCTGTAGACAATTAACTACTCATTTAAGAAAGTTTTTTGTGTTTAGGGAAAAAAAAAATGCTTAGAAAAAGGCTTAGACTTGTGTTTTATTTCAGTGAAGAACCCTAGCTTATTGAAAACTGTTGTTGCTGATGAACACTTTCATGTCTGAGATGTTTGCAGAAACTGCATATTTGTTTATAGCAAAAAAACCCCAAATAAGCAAAGAACAGATTAAAATCTATAAATGTGAGGAGAGAAATGTGCTGTAATTTGTCTTATTGGTTTTTTATTATTATTTTTTTCTCCTCACATTTAGCCTTTGCTTTTTAAGTAGATGACAGCTACTTTCCAGCTTAACCTTGTCCTGGTTTCAGCTGGGATAGGGTTAAATTTCTTTCTAGTGCTTTGTTTTTGGATTTAGTATGAGAAGAATGTTGATAACATACCGACGTTTTCAGTTGTTGCTAAGTACCCTCCTAATCCAAGGACAGCTCCCATGCCTGCTGACTGAGCTAGGTACACAAGATGGGAGGGAACATAATCCGGACAGCCAGCCCAGCTGGCTAATGGGGTATTCCATACCATGTGACGTCATGCTCAGTATATGAATGGTAGGCATGTTCCAGGAAGCAGCGATCGCTACTTGGTTATCGGTCAGCGCTGGTGGTGAGCAAATGCATTGTGCATCACTCATTTTATACATTCTATCATTATTTATTATTATTTTCTCTTTTCTGTTCTATTAAACTGTCTTCATCTCAACCCATGAGTTTTTCTCACTCTTACCCTTCCGATTCTCTCCCCATCCCACTGGGGGGGGCAGGGGGAGTGAGTGAGCAGCTGCGTGGTATTTGGCTGCCTGCCAGGTTAAACCACAACAACCTCATTTATTTTTTTTTCTTTTTTTCTTTTTTCTTTTTTCTTTTTTTTTAAACTGAAGTATGTGTGTTTAATTCCAATGAAAAAGTCACTCAGTGTAGATTTTCAGTCCAATAAACAGGTGATATATCTGGCCACAGCTCTCTGGAGCTGCTTCTATTCATTTCCTAATAAATTAGCATCTCACATAAGTTCTAACAGACTTATGCCTACTTAATTAGGTGTTAGATAGTTACAGATGCCACTCACAGCTCCTTATGTTTCTGGGAGATGAAACACTGAAGTAAACTGTGGGCTATTAGAATTATCTTTTTGGGATTAGTTTTTTGCATTCCACTCTAAGGTAGGAAAAATCTATTTTCTTGCAGTTCTTACAAAAAGGCAGCCTAATGGTAACAAGGCTTGGGACAAAAAGCTTTAAATTTAGGGCTACTAGGCTTTTTTTAGAGTTATTTCATTTGATACAATACAGGTTACTGGATCAGCATTTGAAAGCATATATAACAAGCTGCATTTTAAAATTATTTTCTTTTCCCTTTCACTTCTATTGGCACCATATCTCAGAATCCCTAAACAGCAGTTTTCCTTGAAATTTCTAGATGTCCTGGTTTCGACTGGGACAGAGTTAAATTTCTTCCTAGTGCTGTGTTTCCTAGAGAAGAATGTTGTTAACACACTGATGTTTTCAGTTGTTGCTAAGTACCCTGCTAGTCAAGGACATTCAGCTTAAAAAAAAACCAAAACCAAACCAATCCAACAACCAAAAAAACAGTCATTGGGAGGGAGCACAGCCAGGACAGCTAGCCTAGCTGGCCAAGGGGGTATTCCATACCATTTGACATCATGCTCAGTATATGAATGGTAGGCGTGTTCCAGGAAGCAGCGATCGCTACTTGGTTATCAGTCAGCGCGGGTGGTGAGCAATTGCCTTGTGCATCACTCATTTTGTATATTCTACCATTATTATTATTATTTCCCTTTTCTGTTTTATTAAAGTGTCTTTATCTCATCCCATGAGTTTTTCTCATTCTTACCCTGCCGATTCTCTCCCCATCCCACTGCAGGGTGGGGGGAAGCGTGAGCAAGCAGCTGTGTAGTATTTGGCTGCCTGCCAGGTTAAACCACGACTGTAGAAAACACATTGATAAAAGTATCAGTCAGGGGTTTGCATGTCTTTTTTTATAGATCTGTACAGCTTACTTTCCTTCATGGTTCTCTGTATACAAGCTATTGTACACCCACTATTTGCTAAGCTAATCAAGAGAAGGTATTTTAGCCTTTTTCATCTGATTAAACCCTTCTGTGTCCCTGATGATCTAGTAAGCTCTTCCCAGACTGTTTTCCAGTCTGAGTTCATCACTCTCAACTAATGCATTACCAGAATTGTGCACAGTGTTCCAAGACCTACAATTTTTGCATTTCTCTTAGTAGTTTCCTGGCTTAGTGCTTCCTTATCTCTGCTTAAAATATAATGCATACTCAATATATTCTAGATTCTGTTACAGAAGGTGTTTGGAGCTAGCCTGCAAGAATATTACATTTAATCACAATTTGTATTACACAAGTTCTCAAAGTTATCCAGCTCTTCTGTGATAGTCTGACCCTTTTAGTACTGGTGGAACCTATAATTTCATTTGCACATATTTATTTTTGTAGACTGCACTTGAATACACGGTCTCAAACTAATCCTCAAGAAAATTTATTAGGTTTGTATTTCCAATCAAAATGCTCTTCTTTTGTACACAACTCATTGTCATCTTCTGTTTTGCAAGTTCACCACAAGTTTTTGGTTTGGTGTGATTTTGAGTGGCAAGGATTGGATTTTGTTGTTGTTTTAAACGATACCTCTTCTTAGAGTGAAGTAGTAACTTCTTATACTTCCCTGATGAGCAATCTGTTACTTCTGATGTCAAGAGAAAATTAGTTCTGCTACCTCTGTTGCTTTAGGGTATAACACAATGGCCTATAGCACCCCAAAAGTACTACAAAGCTAATGCCGTGTTATAAACAGTGCAAAGCAATGATTCCTCAGATACTGCTGTTTGCCCATTGCTGAGGATACTAGGTTGATAGGTAAGTCGGGTAATCTTTGTAAGTATCTGCATGTTGCTGATGTCTTGATTGATATTCCAGCTTGTAAATACAATAGAGAATTGATTTGTGGGCTTCCTGTTTTCTTGTGGGTTGTTTGATTAAATTAAACATTGGCTTTCTCATGACTGCTCATTCATGCTCTCTGGCTGGGAGATGAGTGGTTTACACTCATTAGCGAAGACCTTCAGGGAGGACTGTGAACAGGGCAGTGCTTCAAATGAAGTTCAAATTAAGGGTCAATATGTTGGGAGGCTGTATATCCTCTTCTTCCAGAAATTTAAACAATTTCCATAGCAATACTGCTTTGTATGGTAGGAATGGGTAAATAGGTTTGAGGACCCATGCTAGAGACATTTTTTATACTGTAGAGTCATAAGTTAAGTGATTCAATGAACTAATTTAATAATATTTTGTTCCAGCTGCAGTTGGGAGTATGACTATTTGAGGGGAGCTTTTTAGTTTGTTTTTTTTTAAATAGCATGTTGCTAAGGGTTGTAGTTCTACACAACACAGCCATAAGAAATATGGATGACAAAGGAAAAGAATGTCTAACATCATTAAGTGCCTTTTGTAACCAACCAGTGTCACTAGTAGAGAGATTTGTTTACAAGAAAATATCTCCTGCTCTGGGAATTCTGTCTAATAACCCCATGTCTCTAATCTGAAAAGAATGTGTATGTAGATGCAAAAAAGTGTTTCTTGTTCTGTGGCTGACCAACGGAAAAGAGTATGTGTGACTGTTTTTAAAGAGAACATGATTTCCAAAAAGACAAAAATAATTGGATTTGTGAAATTAGATCTGGTTCTGTTAAAAAACACATTCAGTTATTGAACTTCTCTGTAAAACAGCAAGTTTAGTGAAAACAAAACTCTCTAAGGCCTGCATTAAATTTAAATATAATTTAGAAGTTTAGCAGTAAAGTATGCAAATCTTTGAATAAATGAACTAATTTCAGATATCTTGATTTTTGATTTTATTAATGCTTTCAATTTGAGTGGTCCAAAAAACTTTGACATGACAGTGTTAGAATTTTGCTGCTTTGAAACCTTTTTCTTCTTTTAGGGGGGGAAGAAAGAGATATTTATGAGAAATGCTAATAAACTTTTTTTATTCTTCCAGATGGGGGAAAAAACCCTCACCTTTCTAAAAGCATTTTAAAGACCAATGTTTTAATTGAATCACCTTTGAATCTGTCTCTTAAAGAGAAAAACAAACCCACACTTGTTTTCTCATACAGATTCTGGACAAAAATTGTCCGTGATTTCATTGTCCTTCTTGCGAAGAAAGACTAATTTTAAATGGGAATATTACTTACCCAGATTGGGACTTCAGAGGTTAGTACTGTATTTTAAAAGGAAATACACATAAGATTCAGCAAAGACCTAGTACGATCCTATGCCATTTATTGGAGAAAAAAAGCACTTGGAAACTCACAAATAAACACATCCTCAAAAAATTGCTTGTCCTGTTCAAATGACTTGGTCTTTGGATTGTCTGGTCTGTGACAACATGAAGGCAGAGCATGTGTTTCTGAATGATACTCTGTCTTTGCTTAGGCTTGCAGTGTCAGAGAATCCACAAAACTCCAGGTAAATAGCTCCAAGGATTAGTTATAATCTGTAAAGACAGAAAGAAAAGGTTCTATAATGTTATCACCCCAGCTTTCTACAGCTGTATTTCATTATGTCTTCATCTGCAACATTATATGGTCCTCTATTAAAGTAGTCTTGTGTAAATTCGGACTGGGATGAAGTCTTCACTAAAGTAAACACATTTTTATTTGTTATTCTACCAAAGCTTAGATATTTCAAATCATTGATAATTCTTACAGCTTGTTTCTGAAACTAATCCAGGTTTTTTTAGCATCTTCCAAATACAGATCCCAGAAATTATGTGTGTAGTAATTGATAAAGCTGGACATCAACTTTTTCTTGAGATTCCTTCATTTATAGGTGCAAATGTTACATTTTGCTTTTAAACTCTATGTTCTGTTGAAAGCTAGTATTGAGTAAGTGAGGCAATTCTGAATTAACTCCTAATATATGTGGAGTTGGAACCACCAGGTCACTGGTGAGATATCCATATTATGTGATCACTGAGCTGTATATCCCTATTGTTTCAATTTCATCTTTTTAAGTCTGCAGTTTGAATTGTGTGGTGTTGATTAAAGCATCCTTATTAGAAATTACTAATAAACACTAACCTTAAGCTTGGAAAACACTGCTGTGATCATTTTCAACATGAGGGTTGTATCCTTCCTAAACGAGGATTTTATAGAAAATTCCAAAACATCACATAATTATTCCTAGACTGTTTACCCAAAAACCCAAAGCAAAAAATCTTGGAGATTTAACTCCTGTGCAGAAATTCATGATCAATGATATAATTCTATTCACCAAGGAACTCATTCTCTTAAAAATGTAATATCCTTCCATCTGTTATAATGGGGGTTCATTCACATGACAGCACCCCAAATCAGATAATCTGTCAAATGGTTGCAAGCAAGATATCATAGCTTCAGAACTTGTTAGTCAGTGTTAACTGTGCTAACTAACCATGTGAGTGCTTGTAGATTGTCCACTTCAAGGCTGTAGTTTATACCTATAATTTCTGCTAATGAATATTTATTTACAAAGGAATTAGTGATTTTTATGTCCTGTAAGGAAAATAACTACACTGTGGTAACGTGACCACTTACAGTTGGTTTCTGGAAATAGTCTCTGAGTGAAAGCAGAAAGTTATTACAAAAGAACTGAAGTCCCATCTGTGTGGGTTTGTTTATTTGCTTTCATTTGAATAAAGGAGTCTTCAAAAACAAAATTTAGAGTTGGATACTTGTCATCTTAAGGTGCTTTTTGTCTGACTTTTTTTTATGGCATTATGTATCTTCTCCCTCTGCTTTTGCAGCAGCCAAAAAACCATAAAGCTATTGACTATAAAGCAAACTGAAAACCAATGGAAAAGTTATTCTCTTTTAACAGGTACTTCCCTCACTTGTGCCAGCTGTTTATCCTACTATCACAGATGCAGAAATATGAAACTTAAGTTTCATTCAGCTGACCAGATAGTTTTGAATTGCCCCCAAGAGTAACTGTGTTCCTGTAGAGGAATAAATTCAAAATATAGATTGGTGTGCTTTAATGGGAAAATGGCAAAACTCTACCCAGTGTGATTCTCAGAATTGTCTGTAGCAAAGTGAAATGATGGACAGTGACTTCTTTGAAGTAAGAAAACAAAGAAGGAAAACGGAATCCTTTTTCTGTAATGGTTACTTGCAGGAGGTATGGAGCTGTGATAATTCACTCAGTTCATGCTACTGCTGTGCGACTTCAAGACAGAGCCAGAGTGGTAAAGATTTGAAAAGCATGGCAGGGCCACAGTGTTTTCACTTGCAAAAAACGCACCTCAAAAACCACACACCCCAAAACCCCAAATCCTCAGTGTCAGTTAGGTATTTTAGAGTAACTCCAACTACAATAAGATCTAAAAATCACAGAGTGCAATTGGATTTGAATCTGTTAAGCTGATTTTATTTTAGTGGTATGGTTCTGGATAATTAAAAAGATAAACTTTTTCATGATTTCTAGCTCCATTTTTCTTTGTGTAGATTGGAATAGAGTGAGACTGGGAATAACTTATTGAGGGGTATCCTGGCTACAACTTGTGGTATCAAGGGTTGCAGCTTTGCATTACACAAGAAAACAATACAAATGAGACAGTTTAGTTTGTTTTATTAGCTTATCCTTTTAAGTTATGACTAGATGAGACCAAAAAAGGCATGCTCTGGATTTGTCAAATGCTTTAAGCTCTAGAACCATTTTTGAACAAGCATGTTAATCCCTGTCTCATAAGATTTTCCCTGCTTTGGAGTGCTTATGACTAACATTTGTCCATAATATTGGGGGCCTTACCAATTCATTTATTTGAATAGGAGACAATTTAGAAAGCAGAGAGGGAGGTAAGTGACCCACTGGTCAGTAAGTGAAGTTATATTTCGTAGGAGAAACCAAGCAAGCTGAGTGGAGGGCAAAAGAATAAGGAGTCTCACTTCAGAGGCAAGTGATAGGGTCAAAGGAATATGCAGCCACATAGAACTGGGCTTCTGAGATTCAGTTTAAAAAAAAAAAAAAAGCAGTCTTAAGATGTTGTGATGAGCAGTTTTAAGAAAGAAAGGTGGAGATCCAACTAGAGAGTTTTCATGATGAACTTGGAGAGATATTAGAGTAGATGTAGAAGACAAGATTACTGATCTTAAAGCAAGACAAAGAAGGGATGAAGTAGAAGTTGGAGGAGATCATGTAAAAAAGGCTCTGGTTTTACTGTGTTTTTATACTTTTTACTATCTATTTTTTTAACTTAAATTGCTACTGCTGTCTTTTGAAAACATAATCACAAATGTGGAAATAAGTGCAAACAACCAAAAAACACATTTAAGGGCTTCTATATATTTTGCCTGTCTAGTAAAGTGCTGTATCAATACTTGATGAACATAGTGAGGATGTTTCTATAAATATCTCACATTGCTGTATTAATGTATTAGGCTCCTTTCATAAATATTAAACTCTGCAGGAATCAGATATTCTGCCATGGGGGCAATTCTGTTAGTTCAGTCTTTTCATTCCACTGTCTTTTATATTTCCTCAAAAAATGACATGTTAAATATTTTGCATTTAATAACTGTAATAGTCTTTTACGTGTTTTATTAAAATTTGGTGACTAAGTCTATTTAAAATCAAGTTCAGGTGCTGTTTATGAAAAAGACTTTATGAAAAGCCTTGTCTCATATCAAACAAATTCAAAGGAGAAAAATGGGGTCAGACGAAAAACTGTGCAATTAAAAAAAAAATCAACTAGTTCTTAAACATGTTCTTACAGATATATAGAAGTAGAAGTTGAGAGGGATTTTAAATGTAGCTGTCAGCACAAAAATATTGATACTTCTGGGATCTGAGCTTTAGAGATGTTGAAAGTACTACTTCTGTCCCATGTGCTCATTCAAAGCTCTTGCTGAAAACACTGGCAGTTTATATACACGTGAGGGAAGGAGCACAAATAATTGTGAAGCAGTGTGGAAAACCCAGGAAATAAGCTAGCTTGAGATTTAAGGCTTTGGTCAAGCAATTCAAGAGGAAAAACTCTCTACCCCTGCCCCGCCCACTGTGTTGTTCACTATGGATATGTAATAGGATGGGAGCTGCCAGGTATTGTACAAAATCATAGCTTAAATAAACTTATAGGCCTTGGTCTGAATGCATATGAGTTTTCTCTGGTGGTGTTTCTGCTTTGCCTTCTGTCTGTTTAGTTACTAATCCTTGCCATAGGCCATAGGGTTCAAGAAACCCACTTTTCCCCTTTCAGTTAATAATGGTCTTACAGGATGAAGTGATATCTGTTTAGTACCAGACTGCACCTTTCAGTATATTAAGCCACCAGCAGTTCCTTACATAATGTTATTTATATTAGGAAAACTTAACAAGTACATGTGAAGCTATTTATATGGATGTTGATGCTTGGTTGAATGGCTTTGGGGTAGCAGGGCTGTCCCCCACCCATCCTTTTTGGAGAGATTGCTAGCTAATGAGTACATTGCTTTAGGATAGTCAGTATTTGTGAATTACAAGAGAAAATTATTACCACTTTGTTGCCTCTGAGATCCAGACTAGGTTACAATGCAATGGTCAACCCAAGAGGTATATGTGCAGGATACAGAATTTCCAATCCATGCAACTTATCTAAGGTTTATGTTAACCCCCATATTGTTAGTTCAAGTATACATATATATATATATAAATAAATTACAACTACATATTAATGCTCAGTCCTATGCCTTTTCCTAATGGCTGTCATTGCTTTTCCTGCTTTGGGTAAGCTATCATGTAGATACATGCAGCAGTACCTCCCCAGCAGTGGGTGCCTATGCTGCCTGGAGATGTAAGGGGGAGGCCCACAGGTACTGCACTAATCTCAGGTGTTTTCCATCTCAGTTCAGATAACAAGAGCCCCCTTTTCAGTTGAGCTTGTCATCCTGAATGAATGAATACTGTTTTTCTCCCTTGGTTGTCACTTTATTTCCTTTTTACACCACAAACAAGCTCCAGCTCTCAAGATTGCATTCCTTTAATCACTGTTAATTAGTCATCAGTGGGTTGTTTACAGCCCCGGTTCTTTGTGCCTGTACTTTCAAAACCCCTGCTGTCATCCCATCCTTTATGCTGCATTTTTATTCTCAGGTCATAGATAGTTCATTCTACAAAAAAACTTGTTACCACTGTTGATCACAATATACGCTATATGTATTCCACCTTGTAAACAAATTGCTGCCTCCCAACTATGTGTTGCATCAAATGTAAGAAAATAATGACTATATTTCTCTAAATTAAATAATCCTAGAAGTGTGCTCTTGTTCTCTTAAGTGTGTAGTTAAGTGTGTAGTCAAGAGTGTAGCCAGGGTTTTTTTATTCTTTTTCTTTTGAGGGTCAAAAACATTGTGGAAAGAATGAGCTGAAAGTTGCTAGGCAGGACAACAGGTGAAAACAATCCTCTCCTATGTTTCCTTCCTCTCCTGCACGCTGTATTTGTGGCCACTGAGAAGGGAACTCTCAACAGTATCTATTCTTCCTACAGGTCTAAAAAAACATAACCCCCTCCTTTTTCAGTCATATTACTATAGTCAGAACAGAATTAAGAGCCAAATAATTGCGTACAGCCAGGGAGACAGCAGTGTAACTTTGCGGGGAGTTGGGCTGGGGGAGTGAGCTGATCTGTCTTTAATCTCCTCTGTCCGTAAGCCGTCCAAAGGCAATGCCACAGCAGTAGGACTGGAACAACCTGACAGTGCCCTGAAGTAAGCTGGTTGCTAATGGCTACAGTGAAAGCAAATTGAATTACTAATCAATTAAAGTGTCAGGATCTATCCCTTAACGTTTCAGATGATTCCTCTGTCCATACTGAGAGTTTTATTAACTACTCAGAAACTACTTTGGTGGAAATTTTTAAATTCCCTGCAATAAGAAAGGTGTTTGTACTCGTCTTGGCTGGGATAGAGTTAATTTTCTTCATAGCAGCTGCAGTGGTGCCATGTTTTGGATTGGTGACCAAAACAGTGTTTTTAACACAGGGATGTAAACACCATGAATAGTGTTTACACGGCATCAAGGCCTTTTCTGTTTCTCAGGGTGCCCCACCAGCAAGTAGGCTGGGGGCGCGTAAGAACTTGGGAGGGGGCACAGCTGGGACAACTGACCCCAACTGACCAAAGGGACATCCCACACCATATGATGTCACGCTCAGCAATAAAACCTGGTGGAAAGGAGGAGGGTGATACGTTCAGGGTTATGGCATTTGTCTTCCCAAGTAACAACTACACATGATGAAGCCCTGCTGTCCTGGCGGTGGCAAAACACCTGCCTGCCAATAGTAGTAGTGAATGAATTCCTTGTTTTACTTTGCTTGTGTGTACAGCTTTTGCTTTCCCTATAAAACTGCTTTTATTTCAACTTGCAGGTTTTCTTGCTGTTACCCTTCCCATTATCTGCTGGATCCTACTGGGGAGGTGTGAATGAGCCGCAGGGTGGGGCTAAGCTGCCTGCTAGGGTTAACCCACAACAGTGCTACAGCATATAAAGGAATAAAGAACAAATCTCTCTATATAAATACATATTAGACTGAAGCTGCATTTTGCAATGTGTGTAAGAAATAAGGTTGTTTTATTTCTCATCAGGATTAACATGACAGCAGAGTGTAAAGTGCTTAGATTTTCCACAGAGTAATTAGTAAAGAATCACTACTTTCTCCTCCTCTCTACACCACATTTAGTTTTTTTATTTGTTTGTTTTAAGTGTGGAAAATATATCCTGTAATTTGCTCATTACTTACTGCAAAGTAGTCAGGAGTTTACTTTTGGGTAATATTTTACAGATTAATTTTTTTGGCTGTTGTCATTCAGTTTCCTTTAGATTTGAGTATGAGACAGGAGGCTTTGAAAGCTTTAGCTGTGAGATTTGTCCACTACTGATGAAACTAATCATCTTATTAAAAAAGTCTTTGCAGAAAAAAAATGTGAAAAGTGCCTTAGTAAAACATCCATATTTCTCTGTATTTTTAAATCTCCAGTTAAGTGGAGACATTCCTTTATAAGGATAGCTGTTGTGGGGGAAAAGAGAGGAACCAAAGCAAAATCCACAAACACACCAGAGCAAAACAAAGTGGATATGATGCTGAAATGCACTTTTCTTGGTGAAATTTACTTTATTTGAGCTCTAAGAATTTTTTTCTGAATATACCTTTAGTGCTCCCGTTCTACAGATTTCACTTCTCTTATTGTCCTCTCTGCTCTGTTTGTTTATGCAGAAGTCCGCATATAAAGGTTAATAGAATTGGTCAGTTGGTGATAACACTCAAATCTGTAACTGCCTCTGGATCCTGAACAGTATTGAAATTAAACTATTAACATTGGCTTTAATGCTTACCCCAATAGTGGTCACATTTTTCCCTTAGAGAAATAATCAACAGACGGACAAAGTGGAGATGTATTTGCAGATTTAAAATGCTTACCCCTTGCAAATCTCATAGCCAGCTGAATTGAGGTCAGATGGAAGAAACCATGTTGCCCTCTGAGAAATATCAGGCAGTATTTCTTATTCCAGGTCTGAAATTTCTAAATTCCCTTTTGTATTGGGGAGTTCCTTCCCAGAAATCCAGTCCTGAATGAGAGGAAAAGTCAGATTCTTTGGGTACTGCAGCCTTAGGGGTAACTACATTTTTCTTTTGCGTTTATTTGTACAGGCTCTAAACAATGCCTGTCCGTTGATAAACAGGGCAATTAAGACTGTATCTGTATGTCTGTACTTTCATTTCTTTCTTGAAAAAGTATATTGGAGCTTTGCAGTAAATCAGGCTGCTCAACATATTTATTTTTCCTGCCTCACTTGCACCTTCCTGAGCACATCTCTCAGCTGGATGCATATGGTGATACTTGAAGGAAGGGAAAAACTAGTGATGTAAAAATAAGTTGTTGGGTTTTTTCCCATCAGGAATTGTTAGGTCTCATTTAAAAAAAAAAAAATCGCTGAATCCCTAAAATATTTGGGAGAAAATGTTTTAGCAATCATTAAAAATACGAAATTTGAAGAATGGCTTCAACCGATGCTCTGATATCAAGTACATAACAAGGATTTTCATTGTAATAGCTATGCTTGGAGTAAGACCTCTTACTTTTGGCTTTAATTCTGACAGTGAAATCCTGGTCCAGTTGAATACAGTGACAAAACTTCCGTTAACTTCACTAATGCAGAACTTTGCCTAAGGAGTTTCTGTTACCATCCGTAATAGTAGTAGTAGCCTCCCTTAATTTGGTCAAAGTCTATCAAGATTAGGTTCTGTGATGTGCCCAACTAATAATATTCAGAAAGCAGAGGGAGGTAGCACAATCTTTAAAACAGTGCAATGTGCTACAAAGGCTTTTATTCAATTCACACCTCCATTAAATTAGAACAATAATACATGTTTGTTTGGTACGGTGGTCCCATTATTCAGTGGCAACATGCAACTCCCTGTCTTTCAGTAGGTTCAAAATGACCGCATAATCTTTTCAAAGACTCCGTATTACGGTGTGAAACCATGGCAGTGCTTTTCCCATATTCGGTATATGTTCTCATTCCTAACTAGTTTAACTGTGTTCATCAAATAGTAATATGTTTATGCACCTGGGTGCTATGGAAGTAAAATCTGTCCTTCAAAATGGAGAATTAGTCTCGTTTCTTTATTAGCTACTGGAGTGCTTATAATAACTCTTAAAATGACTTACCCTTGACTATATGCACTAATTGAAGGCAATGCTATTCCAGGTGAGTGAAACTTGTGAGGCTAATTTTAAAGCAGGTGTTCATGTCTTTGAAATAAACAACTGTTTTGTTGTTTTTTTTTTTCTTTAAGTGTTGGTGCTATAATAAGGGGTACAGAATGTACTTAAAGATATGATAATTAGCTTGAAGTAGTAAATTAGCACAGAAGGAATCTAAGCCTGGATATGTGTTTTGGATTAACATCTTCATGGTTGCTTTGTTTAAATTTCTAACACTTGTATTGAAGTATATTATCTCATTACAGCCTCTCACACCATAGTATGTTAAAACATACATTTTTCAAAATTTCTGTAGATGTCTACATAGATTGCATCAAACATATCTTACAGTCATCAACCCTTCAGATGACTTTCAAAAAGTATGAACTATTTTAGCAGACGAATCTTTGGATGTTGATATGTGTGTGAGGAATAAAGATTTTTCAGTTTTGGTCAGAATGATGCATTCATCTGATTATGTTACTTTGATATTACCCTGTAATATTATTTTTGCTTTTGGATAGAACTGTGAATATAATAAATACAGCATACATGTAAATTATAAGAGCGTTACTATGTAGGACTTAAATGCGTGCAAAAAACAAGTATTTCTTGTTCAATACATTTTTCACTTCATGGTTAAAATATTTCTCTTAGATAAAATGGTAGATGTGTAGTGGTGTCAGGTGATTGGAAATGTGGGCCTTCTACTCAACCGGATAACGCACACAAACAACTGCATTGAACAGTCCCATTTAGATCAGTGAGACTACTAAAGTCAGCAAGGCTTATCTTGGAGCAGGTTGTTGGTTGCCTACATAATCTGAAGGATCACAGCTCCAACAATTTTGAGTTTCCTGACACCTTCATAGTGTTTCAATTTAATTTCTGTGAGAATAATGCCGTCTACTGAGTTATCCTGCAGAACATTTTTGGCATGACCAAGTAACCTCCTTTATGTGCTGTTGTAGTTGGGTCCCAATTTGTAAAATCTAAATAGGCTTTTCAGGTTGCTGTGGAGTCTGATCTGCAATTTGTCCTCTTTCTCATAACACCCTCACTGGGTAAACTTACATTTTATTGACAGGTAGAACATTGTTCAATTGCTCTGAGTTTGTCTCATTCAAGGTAAAAACTTTAGTGTAGTGTTTGTATAAGACAAATGAAAAGAAATTCTTTATTTCTATCTGATAAAAGTCCCAGTAGCCCTATGGCTCTTTCTTTTGTGCTCTAGACAATTCTAATGGGAGTAAAACTAGATATACATCAGGTAGTAATACTTGCTATCTCAAGGTAATATTCACTGTACTTTTCTCAGCTTCTCACAGGAATGGTATATGGTGTTGAGAATAATTGTTATCAAGATTTAAACAGCACATATTCATGTGAGTACCATCACCTAAAATTAGTATCTGGTTTGCTAAAGGATGCCAGTCTGAAGAAAATTAGTGTTACTTTATATACGTGCATTTTAGTAGTTAAGCTGCATTACATGAGATTCCATCTTCCAAAATGGAAGAAAGAAAATAGAAAGTAAAAAACAAAACTGTACTCATTTGAAGAAATTAATTGCAAACAAATGAATGAGAGGAATTAAGGCAAATACTTTCAAGCAGAATATGTTTCATCTTTTTTAACAAGATTGAACCACTGTCTTCTACTCCTATATTTTCAAAATAAAATCCTTCATTATGTGACTTCATTGAAATGATTAATATAAAAATAGGGAGATGCTGGCACAGAACTGTTAGATTGCAGTATTGAATCAGACTCATCTAAGGAAAAAATGAAGAAAAAATCCAGTAGTAAGGAAAACGGAAACATGAGACTGAGGATACTGGAGTGGTGACATAAGGTTCATAGAAACGGGGCTTCAGAAAATAAGTTACAAACCTTATTCTGTAATTGCAAAGCATACTGCCATAGTACCTCTAAAGCTGCAAAGTCAACAGGGACAGTACGTGGTAGATGAGTAAGCAAGCAGAAAACAAATAGCACTGAAAACTGAATATGACATGCCTGAAAAAATTTTTTTGACAAGGGACCTACAAACAAGATGTGAATGAAAAATACAGCATTGTTAGAGTTTGAAATGAAAGCTGGAGAATTGTTTTTTTTTTATCAGAAGAAGAAATTCTAAGATAAGGTAAAAGTAAGTGCAAGCTACCAACAAAATAACTGGTGTCAGACAGTGCCAGATTTTTGTTTATATAATGGAAACTACATATGCTTGGCCAGCATAAGCAAGTTCATTTTCCACAACAGCTGCTTTTCTGTAGAGTGAGATTTAGAGGAGACCTTGTTTGTTGAGCACACCTGAGACTTCTGGCTGAAGGGTCCAAGCCCTGTGACTGAACATATTTCTTGTTGAGCAGAGAGTCTGTACAGGTTTTGGCCTGTATAGAAATGAGATGATGAAAGGAGATTGTGCTTGCAGCTGACTGCTATATGGGTATGACACAATGTTCTTTAGGTAAATGCCAGGAGTCATAGCTCTCCAATTGATGTGATGGATGGAGAGCAAAACTATAGAGCAAAGTAGGATGCCTCTCAAAGAACAGCAGTGTCCATAATGTCTCCCATGGATTGTACTACTAAGCAAGTTTCCTTTTTCACTTTTTTCCAAAAGGGAAGAGGCAAACTCTGATACAAGACTGAATTGGTAACTTCAGTGCTTTTGTTTTGCACTTTAAATAATCTAATATGGCTCAAAGAACAGCAAAAGAGTTTCAACCCTAAAAGGCTACATAGGTACCAGACATTTTCTAGTAGCAGCTTCACCAGAATATTCTTGTCATATCTCAGGACAGAAAAGCAATTTTTAGGTACTGCCTACGTTGGCCCTTTCAATGCACTGGACATGTGATTCCTGGCCCCTCCGTTCTTTGTAGTGAATTTTCTTCTTCCTTTGCTCACATATTCTGTCCTCCTTGGCAGCCAGAGGTGAAAAGCTAATATTTTTATTGTTATTTTTTCCATTCAAACTCTATTCCCTAGCGCAATTCCATTCATATATTTATGTTCCGTAATGTTTCATTCTCAGCAGTCAGAATTAGTTTTGTGACCATCAGTCATCTAATACCCATTAGTCCCAGAGAGGAAGTATAAAAAATGCATGGGAAGGCATTGAGGGTGTGAGCATCTATATAGGGAATATCTCCATTGCAGACTCATCTGAGCTAATTAGTACTGGGAATAGAGTGTTCCAGTTAGCTTAACCTGAGTATATGTATTCCCACAGCAAGGCCTTCTGTGTGTTGCTGTCCCAGAACCAATGTACGTGTGTGCCCAGGGCAACAAAACCCTGCTGCTTTGTGCTGTGGTGCTCTGGGATTTGTTTCTACGCAGCTGAGTCAACTGTGAGAAAATATCTTGCCTTTGGAAAGGGTTGTTAGGACAATGGTAGGGCATTCACCACATCTATTTTGTATCTGAAGACAGGTTCTGGGCTAAGCTAAAGGACAGAATAGACTTCAGTTCATACACATAGCTGAAAGCCAGTGTGCCTGGGGTCAAATAAGCACATAGTGAAGTTGTCAATAGGTAAAAATAAGGGTTGGATGAAAAGCACTTGTAAGACTAAAACCTAAATCTGTAGTGGATAAATATTATTGCTTACCTACTTTACAACTTGATTCTGTTCAAAACTATTAAAAGAACAAGTGTAACAGTCAGAAATATGACCAAATGAAGATGCCTCTGTGTAGTTTAACTGTCCACCTTTACACTGAAGAAACCCAAGTAAATACATAATTAAGAACCTATTTTATTGCCATATGCAACTGAAGATTATGGAAAGCCTAATGAGTGATGTTATTACTATATATTTTTTTACATTTATAATAGTGGGGAAAGTTCAGGGTAGTATCTGGTGAAACTTGATAGCTATTTGGAGCAGAAACAAATACAATAATGTTGATAGGCTAATTTATTGACTGGTGAGACTTTTTAATAAGCTGATAGTTTCTAAACACTTGCAATTAATAAGCATCCATAGTACTAATTCCTTTTGGAGTAACCTATTTGCCCTCAAAATCTAGACAGAATTCATTGATCTCGTCTCTCCAAATGAAATTGTCGAATCACAGAAGGGTTGTGGTTGGAAGGGAACTCTGGAGGTCATCTGGTCCAACCGCTTCCTGCTCAAGCAGGGCTACATAGACCTACTTGCCCAGGATCATGTCCAGACATCTTTTGAAGGACAATCCAGACAGTCTCCAAGAAGGGAGAGAACCTCCCTGGGCAACCTGTGCCAGTGCTCAGTCACCCTCACAGTAACAAAGTGTCTCCTGATGTTCAGAAGGAACCTCCTGTGTTTCAGTTCATGCCCATTGCTTCTGATCCTGTCACTGGGCATCACTGAAAAGAGCCTGGCTCTGTCCTCTTTGTGCCCTCCCTTCAGGTGTTTACATACATTGATAAGATCCTCCCAGAACCTTCTCTTCTCCAGGCTGCACAATCCCATCTGTCTCAGCCTTTCCTCTTATGTGAGATGCTCCAGTCCATCACCTTCATGTCCCTTTGCTGGATTCTCTCAAGTATGTCTATGTCCCTCCTGTATTGAGGAGCCCAGTACTTGACACAGTACTCCAGGTGTGGCTTCACTAGCACTGAATAGAGGGGAAGGATCACCTCCCTCGACCTGCTGGCAACAATCCTATACATGCAGCCCACAACACCATCAGCCTTCTTTGCCACAAGGGCATATTACCAGCTCATGTTCAACTTGGGTGTCCACCAGGACCCTCAGTCTTTTTCTGCTAAGCTGTTTTCCAGCTGGGCATCCCTTAGCATATACTGGTGCATGGGGTTGTTCCTCCCCAGATGCAGAACTCCACATTTCCCTTTGTTGAGCTTCAGGAGATTCCTGTCAGTCCAATTCTCCATCCTGTCCAGGTCCCTCTGGATGGCAGCATGACATGCTGGCATATCAGTCCCCCCCCGCCCCAAGTTTTATGTCATCAGCACAAATACAGTTAATGAAATGATACATGCTAACTGAAGAGAATGATGTAAGTCTTAGCTAGCATATCCCTAATGACTTGCTGAGAAGGGTAAGGTAAAAGGGCTATCTTCTCATAATGATGAATGAGGTCAGTAATCATACAATAAAATGTTATCACTTATAGTAAAATACGATATTATAGCCAATAGAAAAATTCCTGTTTAACTGGAGCCTATATCAGGCATAACTTTTGTCAGAATCAGGAGTTGTCTGTCTGAAGAAATGTGAGCAGAAATGAAGGAAGTAATAATACATGTGTAAGGGAAAAATGACATTGGTAAAAGTTGCCTGAAAGGCCTCCTGATAATAAAGAGAAAATGAGATTTGCTATCATGAAAGGAAATACCAGCTAGGAGCTGCTAGTTATTAACCTATGAGAAAATACGATTAAAACTAAATGCTGGTGAGATGGCGGAAACATTGGCAAGACAGTGCTTTTAATGCTGAAGGCAACAACTTTTAATTCTAACTGCTTGCCATTTAAAAAAAAAAAATCTGAAAGACAGGCAAATTGCCATGCTCCTATAGCTTCCTTGCAAAGTGCTGTTTAATACAATACAGGTAACTTTTGCAGTTCATAATGTAGGTATTAAACATTCTCAGAAATCTGCACATGACTTATGATTCAGTTTGAAATTGACATGTTTAGTAACAGAAAGATTGCTGAGAGGTTTCTGTGCTTGAAACAGGAGCCTGCTCCTGACATGGATGTGAATGGCTCTAGGCAGAGGCTCCTATTCCCAAGCCCCCATACATTTGGGCAGGCAGGCTCTCAATGTGGGTATGACTTTCTTCTCTTTAAATAGCAACGACATTCAGCTAGAAGATTTAATTATAAAGATTATGTCTTTGGGTTATTTGTAAATGAATTAAAAATAGGAAAGTTCCTCACAATATTACAACCAAATGTCCAGCTAGTTTAGGATTCAACTTGACATTAGAAGGCAATGCAATTAAAGTCTAAAATAGATTTGAAATTTTCTACCAACCCCTCACTGTATTGTATTCAGTATTTAAAATAAAGTTTCATTCATGGTTCTGCAGTTAGGTACAGAATAAACAAGAATTGAAGTTAGTGTATATTTTTGCAAATGTCATTTATTTGTGGATTTATACAGTAACCAAAACTTACGACAGCTTAAAGTGAACTGAAGTAACTTATAAAAAGTTTATTTTTGTCTAACTAAAATTTAAGTAAAACAGGGTTTAAGGCAGGGAACTTCAAACATATCTCTTCTGAGAATGATATATGGTGAATTTCTTTGGAGTCACTAGTTAATAACAGGTGTGTAAAATTTTACATTTTTGTTTTTTGGACCAAAGCAAGGCTGGAAAAAGATATTCACATATTTTCTGGGTTTAAGAAAAAAAGAAAACAATGAGTCTTGCCATTTGTCCCAGTCCACGTGAGAACTTGACATCCTCAGACTGAGATGAGTGAAAAAGGGAAAAATAGTGGAAAGTAGGGGAAAAGAAATGTTGCCTGGAAAGAAACGAGCGCATGTCAATCACTAAGTGTTTCCTTAGTCTGCAAAATTCACAATGTAATAAATTAAATATTACATAACACATTGCAGGTAGGTTACTTATACATTGTGTACATTATTACGTATAACATCATAGTATAATATGTTAATATGTATTATATTAAAAAAATTGAAAATAAAAACTCTACTTACACAGAGGTGAAAAGATTAGATTTTATGATGGGTTTTATAGCTATATAATAAACAAAATCACTAAACTAGTTTCTTCAAATGCAAATAGGTTGTACTTCTTAAGTGGTTTTTCATATCCTATAACAGTTTATGGATTTTTCTTTACATATGAATCCTTTTTTTTTGTCCACAAAGTTGTTTTTTTAACCTGATCCTTGAAACTTAGCTAAGTTGCAGCCTGTAACAGTTCCATCCCATAACGGTAGTGGTTGAACGTGTTTCGAGACAGTAAGTGTGTCCTTTTTTTTAACCTCATCATTGCTGAATTCAAGAGTCCATATTTTGTATAGAAGTGATTGACAATGGAGAAAGGTAATAAAGGTTTAGAGAGGGAAGGGTGTTCATATAATTGGTATCTAAATGGGCCCATATTTTGGGATATTAAAATGAAAACCTGCAGTCTTTAAGAGTCAGTCTCTGGAACCTTTTAAAATTTCTGATGCCAATATAGATGATCTTCTTCGCTTAAGTAGGAAACAGCATTTCTGTGTCTCTTACTTGCTTCTGACTTCTAGGTAACGTTGTATAAAACAAAGGTCAAAAAGAATAAAATCTAGAGTGATGCTAACATGCCCATTTCAGGCCTTAATAGACAAATACTTTCAGTGGCTCATTTTTATAAAATCTACACAGTGGAGCCCTAATTGGTATATATGCAGAAATCTCTTGATAAGATTTCTCTGCATGAATCTTGGGTTTATGTTTACATGTAATTGATTTAATGTTGAAAAGGTAAAACCATGTTTTTTGTTTTTTTAATTGCTTCTGGTGATGGTTCTTCACCATTAATTCAGCAAGCCACAAAGTCTTAGAGAAAGAGAACAAAGGTACCCAGTGCTTGCAGAAGTTGTGTGTTTCGTATTGCTGAATAATGCAGTGTTTCCAAAGGGGTAAAAGTCTCTGTCTTTCAATAAAGTCTGAAAGTCAGAAGATTTCATTATAGCTATTAAATAGCCTATAGTGGGTACTGTTATGAAACTCTTTAAAACACTATTTGTGGCTAGCTGGTTTTTCCTAGGGGGGAATAGATAAATAGGTTTCTGTAATGCTCTCATGCAGGAAAAAAAACATAATCTCCAGATGTAAAGCCAAGAAAAACTCTTTTTTTTTTTTTAATCACTTTTTTATCACTAGAGAGAGAATGGCTGGGAATGTTTCACACATGTGCTGGTACAGTTGTTCTTCAGAAACCCCAGATATGCCCATCAACTCTAAATAAGCAGTCTGGATACAATGGTCTTTTATAAAGTACATGTTTTGAAAATTGTTTCATCCTACTCATGAACCCAATACTGTGCCAGCTGGAGTTCATGGTGCCCATGAATAGCAGTAGGAGGACATATGAGCTACTCATTAAGTGTTTGGGTTTTTTTAAAAAGTAAACTATAAGCAGTATTTTCATGAAGAGATATCAGATATCATTCTTTAGCCAGCATAAAACTCTTCTGTAAAGGAAGAAAACACCTTTCTTGGTCCATCATGTCTGTCTGGGCATTCTTGTAAGAGTACCTGTACAAATCCTATGCCCTACTTCAGCCTTTTATTCATCAGCAGACCTGAAAGCAGCTGAAAAGATCTGGTCATATAACATAAGGCATGCAAACTGGAACTTTCACGGGGTGCCTTGCTGTCATTTCCAAATATAAATATTTGTATTTCACACAAGAAAATGCCATGATCTTGAATGTTGGGAAATTGATTTATTGATACTTTTTACACAAGGTATTTTTGGGAAAAAATATTCAATCCAAATAAAGGATGAATAAATTGATACCTTTGATCAAATTGTAACACTCTAATTTGGCATAGAATGAGATAAAGAAACATGCTAACTGATGTCCAGGTGGATTTGCCCTCTGTTGGTCTTATGTTTTTAAATATGTTTCCCTTGATTACACTTACTGCATTCCAAAGTGTAAGGATCCTAACATTATTGCAGCTATTACTTGCTGATGTTACTTAACACTGCCAATCTGGACTATACTAGCAGAGGGAAAAAAGGTATTCTTGCCATCAATACAGCTGGATTGTCAGACTGTGCGTGTGAAAGTCCACTATATAAATGTATATACTTGATCTTTCAATTGCTTTTTTTAATGTCTAGCTCATTATGGCTCTGTTGGTTTTATTCTTAGTTGTTTACTTCTCCCTAAATACTGATTTTTTCCCTCTTCCTTTGATTAATTTATCACAGTTGTCTCCTTTTTTTTGTGTTCTTCCTTTTCAATTTTAAAGGAGAAAATGATACTGAGGGATAATCAACTCTCGCCGGTTTTGCTAGTAGAGAGCATGATGGAGCAGAAATGGGATAAATCTTTCTTTCTTTCAGTGTAAAGTAGAGGCTACCCTCAAGCTGAACAGAGCTCATCCTTGAAACCACACAGAAAAAATATTTTATTTTTGATATTGGGAACCCAGGGGAAATATAGGTTCAGACTGTGCCAAATCCTTCTTCCAGAAAATGCATTTTTTTAAATGAATTTCCGTTTGGTTTAGAAATAGTAGAAAATTGAGGTTTATCTATGTATTTATACTAATGGCCTTAACTCCTTAATGTTGCACTTGAAACAATTATGTTTCTGAGGTCATAAAGAAGATAAATTAATGTTTGTCATTTGGGGGTTGGAGGGGGGAAGGTAGCCCTTTCTGATCCTTTATTCCACACCTATACTGCAAATATACTTGTTTTCATTCTTCCCTACTTGGTAAATAATTAGGCTTATTCCTCCTACACTAACTGTTCTTGTTTCAGATGAAATATAATTTGGCTTTTTTTTGAATATATGTAAGTATTAATTGATGTGTGAAACAAGTAATAGCAACCAGGATACTATTCTATCTCACACTGTTACTACTGGTGTGCTTATTAAGAATAGCATATAAAATTCTAACAGCCACAAATCCAAAATAGTCTTTCAGATCAAATTTCCACCTTATTTTCTCAAAAAGGGGTTGTGAATAGAAGCAATTACAAATAATTACGGGTCCACTATGTCAATCTGCTCTAGGTTCCACATATGTCCTGAACAGAGAGTTTGGGTGTGTAATACCTGCTGGAACAATAGTGTAGAGTTGTGTAGATGTTGTAGGAACCAAATCTTAGTGGTATCCTGCTAGTGGCTGGGTCTGTCAATTGAACTATGCTCTATACCTCACCTAGATTTTGTTTTGGGAGGATGAAAGGAGGAAGAGTGAGTTTCTTTGGGTGGAAGCTAAGAGCGAACTAACATGCATGCAATATGTTTGATAATGGAACTGAGATTTGGGAGGCAGCAGAAATAAAATACTATTTGATACTGTACATGTAAACAGAATATACCTTTCAGATGCATAAAAATTTGTTCTCTATATTTACCTGTACTTTTAAGCAGCCTTCTTTTAAGGGGAAGAAGACAGAAGCTGGTTGTTTGAAATCCAAGAAGAATTATTAGAACTGGATGTAGTTATTCTCCACATAGTTGAAGATTTTGTGCCTCTCAAGTACTCAAACAGGGACTGTGGCAGATACTATTAGATGAAAAAAATAATTACTATAGAAGTACACTTTGGACACATCATGAAGTTGTACTCACAAATTTTAGTCTTGTGAAAAGTTGTTAACTTAAATTTATTCCACCACGCCCTCATCGGGAAGGTCTTAAAATCTTTTCAGCAAACTTGTCTGTTTATTTTTTTTTCCCCTCAGCAACTAATGAGATGCTTAAATATTTTCCATTAAAAAATTAAGATCTCTATTTTATTCCTGTTTTTTATTGACATCACAACTATGAGGTGCATTTGCAAAATGACTAAAAGTAGAATTCCATATAGCCAATATACTTAGGGTGGAATTTACTTTTGACATATTTAGTCCTTTAATATACAGCTATATGTGAAACTTGCATCTGAGTTACTGACTTAAATGATCTCCAAAGCATACCTAAGTGTTGATTCATCTTTTCCTTAAAAACTAATCTTCCTGTCATAAACTGAAGCAGGGAAAAAATACTACTAAATCTAGAAACTGCCTTTTTCAAAACCATTTGCTAAAGTTTCAGGGTTGATTGTTTTCATTCTCACACTTAAGAATTCAATTTCAGAAGGCTGAAGCTCTCCTTGGAGCTATTTAAAAGATTGTCAGAAGTCTTTTGTGTTTCTAGTAAACCTGTGGCTTATTTTTTAGTTGCATGATTGTTTTGTGTTCCAGATTTTTTTGGTTTTTTTTGGTTTTTTTTTTTTTTTTTTTTTTTTTTTTTGTTAGGTCTGTGTTGTAAATCAACTTAGTTCAAGGGGAGCTGTCATGAATTGTGGACAGAATATTTCACTTCAGACAACCGCTATGTTCGCTGTTGATTATTCTATTATTGGGTTTTCTGGATATTTTTTTTTTTTTAACAATAAGTATGGAATGTTTAGGTCTCATCTGTTCATCTTTTCATCTATTATTCCCCTATATCAACTTCTGCCTTTCTGCAGACCTGAGACCTACTCTCTTAATCCATTGTAACTCTCAGCATGTCTACTTGAATGAAATACTTTTATTCTGTCAGTCTTGTAAACTGTTCTCTCTCATAGTGATGAATTTCTCTTCCATACTTTACAAATATTAGGTGTTTATCAAGATTACTCAACTCTTCTACCTTGAGCCCTGTAATGCTTCAAAGCCTGCTAGAACAATTTTTTGGGGTTGTATACTGCACATTGGCAACACAGCTTTCTCTTCTTCAGTGATGCCTTGTTTAGTCACACACATTTTTCCACAAGTGTTGCTTCCATTGCAAGGAAATGCATAATGCCAGCAACAGCTGATTCTCCCAGTGAAGTCCCAGTGATGTCAGTAGGACTTGAATAGTGAACTTGCTGCCAAAAAATTGAAAATTTAAAAGCAAATGGTTAATTTGCATGCTTGTGATGTTTTCCTGAAACAAACTGTGTGAGAAGTTTGAAATCAATATTAATCCCACTACTTCCACTAACTGCAGGGACTAAATATGTTGCAAAAGTAGTAACAGACATTCTGTGTTTGAACTAGATTATCTGAAGGCGAGTGGATATAATTATTATATTTCTCTATAAAGTGTTACTGTGAAGAAATACCATGGCATATAGCATCATATACAGGAGAAACAGAAAAGCAAACTGCTTAAATTCAGTGATCCAAATAAAATGTTAATTATGAAGGGATTAAATTTATCTTTCCTAACAAAGACATTTCAAGGAGTAGGTGATAAGTTCTTTCACGGGCTATACTTCTGATTATATGGGATGTTATTTAAGAAGTTATTTAAGGAAGAGAATGCTTTAATTTAGTCTGTTTAATGCTTTCATTTAAATAGCCTAGGAAGTGGTGAAAGACATTATAAAGGGAGACTGTATTTATACGTAGGTATGAATTTGCACTTGTGTGGATCAGCCAGTTGTGTTTCTTTGGAATCCCATTCAGAGTTTGCATCTTTCCAGTTTAAATATGCCCATGGAATGGTTGGGATTCAAAGCCATGTGTTTATTAGCCATGTGTTTATTAGCATGGAGTCCGTGCTGGAGCCAGGGATCCATGTTTTGGTGGGCCCAGCTGTTGCTGAGCTGAGCCTGCCTTTACTGGAAATGACTCTGCTTACCTTTAGATGCAGTACTTTTTCCAGCAGCTCATATTCTCCCCCTTCACTTACCAGTCTGTGAAGGCAATTGGTTAAACCTTATGTTTTCATTATTTGTTTATGCTGAGCTCCCAAATCAATTAATTGTTTTAATTTTGCCCCACTGGTATGTAACAACACATTTTAATACTTTTGTTCTCTAGATTCTCTTTTACAATTCCTTTTCGGTAATTCCATCTGAATATCAAACTTATCATTATTATATCTAAGCACCTCTCAGACCATGTCAGCCAATCCTTGTAAGTACAGCAGTACACCTGTCTCCTTGGTGTTGCAAAAACTTTATGGGTTTCTCTCTATGTTATGTATCTTCAGCATCTGCCTAGCTTTGGTGCACGACAAGAGGTATTAGCTGCATAGAACAAGAAAGTTAAGATGTATGTCAAAATCATTCTTTCCTTTAGTCTGAAAACATAAGCCTGCCACAGGGGCACTGTAGAAAGCTCTGAATGAGATCAGGACTTTGCAGCTCAGGCCCACTCTCTTAGTTGATAAATGTCCTTACATCTGCTCTGTGGATCGGCATTGCTAACTGAAAGCAGACTGGCAATGAACGGTGAAGAGCTCTTAATTCAGGGATAAGTTTGGTTATCTCACTTTCTCATACCGCATAGCACACTAGTAGGACCTAGCCTTCGTTTAATGTATATTGCTACATATTGCTTTGGCTCTTTCTATCTGTAATTCCAGTCTGGGGCGAGGCGCCCGCCCGCGGCTGAGGGGCTCAGCTGTGCCCTGCGGCGGGGCCGCTGGAGCCGGCTGGAACCGGCTGTGTCCGGCACGGGGCAGCGCCGGCCGCGCCTCGCAGGGGCCGCCCGGGAGCCCCCCCTGCTGCTGGCACCTTGTCAGGTAAACCCAGTACAACTGAATAATTTTCCTTGAAAATCTGAGTCCTGTTTTATCCTTCTGTGAGACAGAGAGAAGGGTAGCAGCATCTTCCGCCCGTCAGTCTACTAAAAGCTGTTGTCGGCGGAGTAAGGGCATTGCTGCTTTGTGTTCATGCAGCCAAAGGAAAGCCCACACCAGTGGGAGGGCACTGAGATGGCGTATCCCTGCATGTTGGTGGGGAGGAGGGCAGTATTTAGAATAAGTTGGAAGTGTGGTCACGGCTGCCAACAAGGCTTTGGCTATGTCTTAACTTGTTGCAGTAAAATTTTCATTTTGAGCCATATAAATTGATTGCTTTTGTGATGTTAAGTTTGCATTACATTTTCCCATTAAGTGAACTAGTAATTCCAGGCGTTCATTAGTAATGCAAAGGGTATTGCATCTCTAAGTAATTAATTCAGTATGTGGAATTTGTCTTTTTTTCCCAACTTCGGAAGACACTTTTGAGTAGGAGGTGAGTGTTCAGCTCTTTGGAAGCTGCCCTTTCTCTGCATCCAGCTCTGAGAATCTGTTTTCTGGGTTGGTGCAGGATGGGGTTACATGCGTTGTTTTATACATAAGCATGAAAGGAACTAATTTTGTATTTTATATACTCGTAACTCTGTGTGTGTATGTGTATATGTTTATATGTGTATCTACATATTTATATGTGTATTGGCATATTCCATTTTTTTTTAGTTTTACTTAGTGGCTCATTTTTCTAATCCCTGCAAATTTTTTTTTTTTTTTTTTTTTTTTTTTTAACCATACTAAGTAATATACTGTTGTAGAGTATGAGAATTCCAGTTATTTTTACTTTTCCATGGAAGTAACATTTCTGGCTTGAGCAGCCATGCTTTAATTGACTGAGTTGTGTTGTTTATATAGTGCTATGTAACCTATTATTAAACAAATGCATTATGATACATAACAGCTATGCTATTCCCAAATAGCAGTGAGCATGCAGTGAGATGGTTCTCCAGATGTCATTACTATGAAGTATAAAGTTAGAGAGCAGTATAGCTATAGATCACAGCAATAGATGTACATTTAGCTTGGTCTGTTCTTTTTGCATTTGAGGATTTACCAGAGAGAAGCCTCAGAAGCCTAATTGTTTCTAGAAATGATCTGCTGATTCTCCGTGTGAGTAAAATTATTAGCTGATGTTCAAGTATCCCTGATCCTCTTCAATACCAAAATATCTGCTTTGCATTTTTGATTAAATGGGCTTGTCTAGCTTCGCTTTTCAGCTGTTGGGTCTTAATATAAACCTTTTGTACCAACTCTCTACTGTCAAACTTCTGTTCCCTTGGAGATATTTCCCACTTGTAAACAAATTATCTTTTTAATCTTTCTGACATGTTAAATAGATTGAGCTCCTGAAAGCATGTTCTTCAGTCCTTCAGTTATTCTTTTTACTATGATCTTGCTCTAGTTTGTCAACAAACTTTTTGCAAAAGGTATCCTCTGTTATACTCCAAGACTCCTTTGTAATAACTTCTTGTTTGAGTTGGATACTTCTTAATATTTAAGGTAAGGGCAGATAGTCAGATTTGAGATACTTTATAAGACAAACGCTTTTTTTATTAGTAGTGTTACATAGTTGTCTTCTAAATAACCATCTTCAGTATAGTTTGTTTTGTTGGGTTTTTTAATCTGCAGCTGTGAAATGATGCAGGAGATGTAAAAAGACTCCACAAACCTGCCCTCCCCTCAAAAAAACAAAACAAAAAACACCAAAACAAACAAAAAAACCCACCCAAAACCCCCACCAAAATTAAACACCACCACCACCACTCCCCCCCNAAAAACAAACAACCACACCCCCACCCACCCACCCCCACCACCCCCCCCCCCCCCCAAATAAACAAACAAAAACCATGACCAAAAAGCCCTTCATATCAACAGACTTGCCTGCCAGCATGATCTGTTATAAAACTAAGCAAAACTCCCTTGGCCTTGTGTACTCTCTTAGCTCTCAAGTGCAGCTTGAATAGTCTCCTAAAGACTTTATAGAATGGGCCTGCTCACTCCTGTCACTTTTGGTTTCAGTCTGTATTGTTGATGTGTTTCCTCCCAGTATGAAAGTAATGAGGTTGCTTCTGAAGTATGGGATGCTCATGTATAAGAGGGAAGGGTAGAAGATAGAAGCTGATGTGTTCCAAAGTTACTGTCTGGGCAACAGTTGTTACCAATTTAGTTGGCAACTTACTGAGCTAAAGCAAATCTGTATCTTCTCTAGGTTCAAAGTACCTATTTGTAGACTGAGAAAATAAAGGCAAAGTAAGGTCATATACAGAATAAGTTACAAACTATTGTGCCAGAGGGATTAACAGACATAATTATCTTTTTAAACAACGGCTTACATTCGGCAAGCATTGGCAAGGTCACCAAGGAAGTATTGACACAGCATAACACAAAGTTTTGATTTGATCTAATTCCTACCATCACAATATTCTTCAGCTGCAAAGTTCTTGTAGGCTGGAGAGCAAATAATTCCATAAAGAATCTTTACAAACTCCTAAGCTGCTGTTTTGCATCTTTTTTTAAACTAAAATGTTGAATAAATGCTGAATGGAAAAGTGTGTTTACTGAGTTTATGATAAATATTTTCTGTTATTGCCCACCTGAGCCTTAAGCTAGATCCTCTGCCTGTTGCTTGCTGAATGGAGAGAACATGTTAAGAAAACTAACATTGTTTCAGACAGTCATAAAAATCAGTCTGCTGGACAAAAAATGTTTGCTTGTGCAAAGCCCTGTGTTTGTGCAAGGATATCAGATAATTTTGTGCGTAATTACCAGTTTACATTAATGTCTGCCAAATTTTTCTGGACATTTCTGGATTCTGATATCCACAGTGGGAGCACATACAATTTCTAGATCTACACATTATCTCAAGGAGTCAGGGTGACCTGGAAGATGCTGTCAATATATTTTTACAGTGCTCTCCACACTGCTGGAGCTGAGCAAAACACATTATGTACAAAGCACTTCTTGCAAAGCATGATCACTTTTCAAGAAGAAATGCCCTTTTCATAAATAAAAAAATAAAAAATAAATAAAAATAACAGGCAGAGGAAAAGATAGTTTTTTCAAAGACTTTTAAACAAATTATGCTGAGCATCACTTAGGTGGCAGAAAGCATTAAAAAAACATTTGAGCTTTATTTGATGTCCTTTCATCTACTGATTTCCAATACATAAATAAATTGCAAAGATTTAAAAGTGGATAAATTGGATAATACCCTTGAGTTTTAATACATGTTTTTTTGTTTGGTTTTTGTGTCTGGATGTAGGGTTTTGGTTTTTTGTTGTTGTTGTTGGGGGAGCATTAATTTTGGGGGTTTGGGGGGAAGGGGTTGAAAAATCAGACTGAATGATGGCAACCTGTTGCTGTTCTGTGATGGCGGATACTGGTTAAGCATCTCAGTGATCAGGAAACTATGCACAGAAGAGTATCACTGTACAAATGTGTCTTTTTCAAAAATATGTTTTGTCTTTGCTGAAACACTTCTACAGTGATGATGCCCATTTGTTGGGTTAATATATAGAGAAAAGAAAGAATACTTTAGAGAAGAATTGCAGAATGCAGCATGAGGCACATGAAATGACTGTAACAAGTCCATTATGTGACAAGGCACATTGCACTGAACCTTCTTTTCTTGTTTTTAAAATGCAGACTTCTTCCTTTTCTAGAATATGGAAATTTAAAGCTCTGGGGTTCACTTAAATAGAAGAACAAATGAACTCACCATCCAAAACATGCACCTACCTGACAAAAGAAAGCACACAAGATATTGGAAAGGAAAAATCTGGGCATTGAGAAACATCAATATGGATACTGTTAATTTCAAGTATTTGAAGTAGAGGTCTCCTATAGAACTTCATGACTTGGTAGGGTAAATCTTAAAATCCCTGACAATGGTAACTCTTCCTGTGGAAAGGAAAATAAAAATTATTAAAGGTGAGATTTTTAAAGATATTCAGGCCTGTGATGATTTAACTAAATACTTAAACTTTTTGAAAATGCCTCTGAGCTTGGCTTTTATTGAAGTCAATGGTAGGTTAAACTTGTAGGCTTTTCTCAAAATCTTACTAAAAAACCTATTGCATCATTAAGTGCTTAAATGCTTTCAAAATCTGACCCTATGCTGTTTTTCCTTTTTAATGTATGTAGTATTGATACTAGTAAATACAGTATGTACTGCTATCGCAGAAAGATATAAATAAAAGTTCTTTCTGTGAAAGTTTCAGTTACTTAATGCTGAATAAATTGTATAAATCTCAGATGGGAAAAATGAATAGCAAAGGTGTTTTACCCAGCCAAATCGGTTCTGGCGTTTGGATTTTTTTGTCAGTTACTTAAAGTTAAAAGCACTTTAAAAATGGAGATAGGAAAATATACATGAAATGTGGTAGTTACTTCAGGGAATTATGCTCTGAACTGTTTTGGAGATTCCTCCCCCTGCGTACAATTTGGGAATGCTTGATATACAGTTGTTCACTGAAAGCATTACTATAGACCTTATCTTATAATATTTTCAAAATTATTGCGTTACTTTCACAAGCAAGAGTTTGGAGGATTGGACATCCAGTCATGTGCAACCCGTTTTGAATTTGTAGTGATCTATGTTCTGCTTACTATAAGCGGGACTTAGGAGACTTCTCTTCTGTATGCAGTAATAAAGGAAAGCAAATATATCCCTGGCAGAAGAGCACTGCTTGTAATAAAATCCTCCCATCCCTCCCCCAAACAAACTAAGAAGGTAAATCATTCAAGCCTGTCATAACCCAAAAGCAATGATATAGTTGGAGACCATTTTATAAATTGTTTATGTTGAGGAATACCTTCTCTGAAATGTTTTGGCAATGTGTGGGGCACATCTGAGTTAATACTTCTTTCTATTTAAGACTGTTAATCACAGAAGTGTCAAGATAAATCCTATATTTTTAGAGGCTTTATGTGAGGTTTAAAACGGTTAATGCAGTTAACTGTCCACATATCCCAGGCCAGCAAAATGCTTAAGCATAGTCTAAGTATTCAGCAAGTCAGTAATTTCAAAGAAGTTCCCCTATTTGACTATTTGATCTGTCATGCAGTGTCAGTTCTCTATGATGAAAAATGTCCTTTTTCTTGGTAGAAAGTTGGATACTGCACAGATGGATGTGAATATGGGGACTTTGAGCTTTTACATTTTTAGAATTTGAACAGCGTCATTGAATTTAAATGACTTGCTGGTGAGCATCATGATAAGCACATTTCTGTATGTAGGTTTCTTAAATTATTTTTACAGTCAAATTCTGCTTTAATGCATGTCAAGCATCCCAGAAAATACTAATAAATTTTTTAGGGCTTTAAAAAAAGCGTGTCTCACTTCTTTGAACATGTATATCTGTGGTATTAATCACACAATCAGAACTTTCCTAGAAGATGCTGGAAATGTGCAGATGCATGCCTATTCCTAAACACTTCAATAACGTTTTGAAAGAATTTGAAACTGCAGAAATATTTTGTGAATCAAAAGTCACAGTTGTTTGCATACATACCTGAAATGCAGCACTACTCTGGAAGTCTGTAGATGCACAACCTGTTCTTTTGAAATACAGTATCAGCCAAGTTGTTCTGAAAGCTTGTGCATTTTTTTCACTATGTTCAAACTCCGTTTTCTTTATCATTATAGTAGGCCAATAAATTTGATCTGTATTAAAACACTGAAGATCTGCATAAAGCTTTTCTGAAAAGATAGAATATCTTACTCTTTCTTGCAGTGAGTAGATAATTGTGCGAGTGTATTTCATAAAAAACAATAGAAATAATTATTAGGAAAAATACAAACCATCAAGTCTTTCTTCCAAACTTCTAAAGCATATATTGAAGGATGGACAAATCATAGGCTAATAAGTGCTTATTGAAACACGTTTGTTCAATGATATAGCTGGAAACTGGACAGTTCTTTCTGTGGTCAAAGCAAAAAAAGATTAAAGAAAGTATATCTGGGGCATTTAAAATAGAATCACATTGAAATTAGTAAATATTTCATTTGTTTTCTTTTTAGCTGAGCTGGGAGATAGCAAAATTAGTTTACTCTGTGAGGGTGTTTATTTGGATTTTTATGGGGGAGACAGACCAGAGTTGTATAATTTTATTTTTTTTTTTCATAATTGTTGGAAAAAATGAAGTGCTGCTGAGTCACTTAACTGGAATAGTAGAAATACACATTTGAATTTCCTCTTTAGTCAAATCAGGATGGATCCTGCTGCCATTACTTCAAAGATAGGCATCTCACCCTGCAAGTGTTCCATGGAAAATGATGGAAAGAAGTGTAAAGCAACCTTTAAGCAATGTCAAACAATACTTTAGATGTTAGGAATCAGTTAATTTGTCTAACAGAAACTGCATTCAGTTATTTAGTTTTATTAGAAGAAGTAAGAACAAAACCTGTCTCTTGTGAGTAAGATTAAAAGGGGGGAAAAAAAATCCAAAACCTGATTTCTGTAGTTTCTAATGCTGATGATTTCTTATTCATTTTGGTGCTTCGTTATACACATGCCACTTAGTTTTTCTATTTTTTTTTTTCATGCTAAACATGATTTTTTGACACTTAGTATTCAAACCTTAGTGATATTAGCAATCTGTATTTGACAGCCAAAAGTATTTATTTCTTTTTGTTAATGCACCAAATAATTCCCCCTCACAAACACACTTCATTTTATGAATTGTAACAATATGGTAAAAGATGAATTCATAGTGATTTGATTTTGTAGATCTTCCTACTTGAACTTTTGAACTCCTAGAATGAGTGCTGCATTCCATGCTGGAAAGGAAATGTGAGCCATTTCCTGATGCATACGCTTTCCCATATACTTTTTCTATGCTTTAATTTATGCTTGTTAGAGAATTAAGCTAAATCAATATAATTCACTTATACTGATTTAAGAGAGTTAAATTGATGCAATTCCCTGGTGTGTACTTTTTTCAACTATTGAGAAAAAATGTAGGGAAATTTATGTCATTTGTATGCATTCCAGTCTCAGAATTATTTCTTTCACACTTTTCACTGGAAGAAAACCCGCTAAAATGGAGAGTTGCTTTAGAATAAAGTAAGAAAGAAAAAAGACAACATGAACTATACCCATGTTTAAGTATGTGAAACTCAAGCCACTTTCCTAGGACTGGTGTCCATTAGCCCATGTCAATCATGACTTATATAGAACTTCTCGGACAAGCTGCTCCCTTCCCACCCTCCCAAAAGAACACAACAACCCGCAGAACATCAGAAATCTTAATCTATGTCCATCTTAGAAAACAATACAGTTCTAGTTTGCTGATGTTAAATTTCAATATGGATTACAAGATGGTAGAGCCACTTACTAGAATTATCTAACATTTTGGCATGAGATAAAAATCATATGAAGGTATTCCATGCTTCATAATGGGATAATGGGTTTAGATGATGTATGAAATTTTAAACTTAAAAATTCAGCCTTTTTAGTAAAATATAAACAATGATCATCCTAATTTCTTCACTGCCTTTGTCATAATTCTATTAAGGACTTGGACTGTTGTCTAAATTTAGGCTCTTGATCTTAAATTGCCTTGCAGCATGGCAGAATTGTAATCAGCAAGACAAATTACCTTTAAATTCCTTTAAAATCATGACAATTTTATTATTTTTGCAGTTTTGGTTAGGAAAAGTATTCCTGATCAGGAAAAATGCAAGATTTAAAACAACCTATGTGGCATCAGTTTTATCTTGGAATTTTGGCAGTTGCAAGACATGTTCTAAATAACTGCACAGAATACATGCTCAAAACCTGTATTTCACATGTAGGACTATTTTCATAGCTGGATGCTATATGTATATATTTTTCTACTGAATTTTTAAGTTTAAAATTTCATACATCATCTAAACCCATTATCCCATTATGAAGCATGGAATACCTTCATATGATTTTTATCTCATGCCAAAATGTTAGATAATTCTAGTAAGTGGCTCTACCATCTNTTATTATTATTATAAATATTGCATTATATTATATCTGAGTGCATGTTATATATTATATAATACAATAAAATATTTATTATATATTATTATATATAATATATTATTATATTTAACTCACAGAATTTCCCTGTTGTTAATTTCTACATACATATTATTTCTGATACCCAACTTTGTTATATTGTGCATGTTTCTACTACTTCCAAAAAGAATTCAGTGTGAAACAACCCGCTTGATATCTCCATTCCTATTAATGGATATTAGAGCCTAAAATGAGGTAAAATCCCCTTACTTGAACTATGCAGTGTTAGTAGTACATGGTGACATGCATCGCTTATAGATCCTCGCAAAGAGGGAAAGACAATCAGCATTCAGGACTTACTGTGCAAATTTGTTGCTTGGCAGCAACGGTTACATCTTGCTTTAAAAAAAACAAAACAAAACAAAAACAAAACAAGTATGGGAACCTGCTGAGTGAATAATAATAAATTTCATTACAGAGTATTTCTGCTTTCTGTTTGGCTGAGCATATCCCCTCTTTGTATTCTTTTCTAAATATTGCAGGTATAGATGTTACTGTTCCAGGCATAATACAAGAATGTTCCTGGAGTTTCTTTGCTCTACAGTGACATTTAGATCATTAAAGCTACTTTGATGGATGCTTCCCGGTGCGCAAATCTGTTATACTTGAAAACTGTGATCGTAGTGGTTCTACAGTGTGATCCTGTATTATTATCCTTTGTCATGTTTAGATACTGCACTGGAGCATGAATTGCAATGATGGTGAATTTCTTTCCTAAGAACTAATATATTTACTCTCCTTTCAAATGCCAGGCTCCCTTTAAGTAAATTCCCCCTCTCCCTCTGGAGCAATTACTTCCAGCTCATAAACAGAAAATAATGTTCTTCCTTACTGGTTTCTGGGAAGATGTGCACCCAAACTTCATTTAGTGGCNTAAATTTAGGCTCTTGATCTTAAATTGCCTTGCAGCATGGCAGAATTGTAATCAGCAAGACAAATTACCTTTAAATTCCTTTAAAATCATGACAATTTTATTATTTTTGCAGTTTTGGTTAGGAAAAGTATTCCTGATCAGGAAAAATGCAAGATTTAAAACAACCTATGTGGCATCAGTTTTATCTTGGAATTTTGGCAGTTGCAAGACATGTTCTAAATAACTGCACAGAATACATGCTCAAAACCTGTATTTCACATGTAGGACTATTTTCATAGCTGGATGCTATATGTATATATTTTTCTACTGAATTCATTTTAAGAATACTTAGGTAAAAAGGATTGAATTAATTTAACAGAAAATTTAAGTGAAATCAAATTTTTCGTCTCCATATTAAATTTAAGAAAAAGAGGAAATTCTTTCATGGATTAGAACATAATGGTTTCTGCTTAACTGTTTTTAATTTCTTTATTGTGCTTCTGATGGTTGACTTTAGAATATTATTTGTGGTTTCCTCCAGCTTCAGCAAACTATAGCAGAACAAATTTACAGGGGAAAAAGCTAGATATTCATCTCTTGTATCTGAATGTCTGTAGTTTATAGTATTTTTAAAAGATGAAGAGACATTTCCTGTTTTGTCCATACTGATGCCTAGCTATAAAGTAAATGAAGCCAGTGAGTTGGGGGGCGGGGCTCACTTGTAGTGCTAAATAGATATCAGTTCAGAGCTCTGGGATGGCTGTATGGAAAAAAAATACTGTTAGGAATGTATGGCAAGATCTACATGTCACTAAAGGGGCAATGAGGCAATGGTCCAGTTGATCTCAACAATTTAAAAGAAATGGTTCATACTAGTAATATATTATTTATTATTATTATAAATATTGCATTATATTATATCTGAGTGCATGTTATATATTATATAATACAATAAAATATTTATTATATATTATTATATATAATATATTATTATATTTAACTCACAGAATTTCCCTGTTGTTAATTTCTACATACATATTATTTCTGATANAAAACAAAACAAAAACAAAACAAGTATGGGAACCTGCTGAGTGAATAATAATAAATTTCATTACAGAGTATTTCTGCTTTCTGTTTGGCTGAGCATATCCCCTCTTTGTATTCTTTTCTAAATATTGCAGGTATAGATGTTACTGTTCCAGGCATAATACAAGAATGTTCCTGGAGTTTCTTTGCTCTACAGTGACATTTAGATCATTAAAGCTACTTTGATGGATGCTTCCCGGTGCGCAAATCTGTTATACTTGAAAACTGTGATCGTAGTGGTTCTACAGTGTGATCCTGTATTATTATCCTTTGTCATGTTTAGATACTGCACTGGAGCATGAATTGCAATGATGGTGAATTTCTTTCCTAAGAACTAATATATTTACTCTCCTTTCAAATGCCAGGCTCCCTTTAAGTAAATTCCCCCTCTCCCTCTGGAGCAATTACTTCCAGCTCATAAACAGAAAATAATGTTCTTCCTTACTGGTTTCTGGGAAGATGTGCACCCAAACTTCATTTAGTGGCATCCATCTGAAAAAAAAAAAAAAAAAAAAATTCTGAAATCAAAGGAGAGGCACAGGACTCGCTCTTGAATAACTGGAAAGATTCTTTAGAAACTTAAATCCATTTTAGTTGAGATTTAGTTTTAGTAGGCTGATCTTCTGTGCAAGTGCCATGAATAGTGCAAGCAAGGGGAAATGACTCCCTAGTTAATTACCTGCAGTTTCCAGAAGAAAAAGTATTCATTTTCTTTCAACTTGAGCCCAGGGTGTTTTGCCAAGGCTTGTACTTTGCTGTACATACTTGGACTATTCTGACAGTTCAGATTTTCTGATTTGTGTTTGCTGACTGAACGCTAAGCAGGCTTGGCTGTGAGCCCTCCATCTTGAAGCAACTGTGAGTTCCTTTCCCATCCTTGAAGGAATACCTAGTCTTTACTATAGCTAAGTTGTTTTATTTGGCCACAGCCTTTACCCTCTCCCTAAAGTCTAAAGGACCGCTTAGGTTGCAGCGTTTCTTTGCTATCTATCTCAGGTATTTATGTTGTACCTTAGAGCTGATGCATTCTGTAGTACGCTCCATGTTGTCGAAGACTGGTCTTCTCCTCCATCCCAAGGATATATAAGATAGCCATTCACTGGCTTTCACTAATATGATTCATGAGAAATAAAGCAAAATTTTCTGCAACTTCTTGATGCCAAATAGAAAGCTTAGCAACAGTTGATCCCAATGCCAGGGGGAACAATTAATGCCCCCGCCCTCCCCAAGGTTAGTAGAACCATATCAGTTGAAGATGGTAGATTTAAAAGAAAAGAAAGCAACGCACCCTCCACCCCTCTGAAAAAACTAGTGATTTCAGTTACGCTTAGAATGCTGAAAATCATACTGCTGAAACTGCAGAAAGATTAAACTGGTATCTTTATCCTACATTATGTGGGATAATGCCGTATGCAGGAAGGATAATGGTTATGAGATAGACACCCATGATGCTTGTTTTAAGAGGCCACTATACTGTGCCTGTTTCAATTCTGTCTGTCAAATTCTAACTGCAGAAAGGAGAATTAAAGAAGCCTGAGGAATGAAAGGGTGAGGGGCAATAATCCTCTGTGGTACCAGTGTACACAGAGGACAGAGAACATGACAGGCAGAAATGTCATGAAAACCTCAGGCTTTTTTCCTTCTCTGCCAGCAGGCACCTGGAACATGACAAGCTTACGTGCTGTGACTGTTGTCTCAACCAGTAGAATTTGTGACTATAGTTTGGTGACAGCCTTAATCTGCAAATTACTGTAAAATGAGCCCTTTTGGGGACAGAATGAAGATAACTTTTATTGTTCACAATTCATAGTTGTGATACACTTTAAGACTCAGATCAGGATCTAGGCATTCTGTTATCTTTTCCAAAACTCTAAAAGTTTGGTGACTGTTTCATCCCGCGAGCCTGGACCTAGCGGGGCTTGAGTCTTTTCCTTGTCTCTGTCTCTCAGAATGAGCCTGGAGGCTCAGTGTCATCTCCTAAGGTCTGGTTGGCAGTTTCATCACCCACTAATATCAAGGGGAAACTCCTCTGACCAGAGCATAGCTCTAGGGATACTTTCTCAGAAAAGATGATGCTTTTATTGGTGGATAGATTTTTTCTTCTAATCTGTGTTTCCTGCCTGTTTAGGAGGAATAAGTTAGAGGTTTTGGAAAGGGAAAATGACACGCAGGTTTGGATTACTTATATTGGGCATTGATGCAGCAAATTAAAGCAGCTTCACTCCTACCTGAGGATGACTTATGGATAGTCTTTTAAGTCTTTTACAGCTGATAAGAGGATAAGCCTTGAATGCAGCTTAACATCTCATTTTGGCAGCATGTTCCTGCAATATATACTTGTAGTACTACTTCTCCCAGTATTAGCAGATCTACCTAATTTCCACAGAACAAATCTATGAACACTCCCCCAAGAAGCAACCTAAAGAATTCATGAATGTAATTGAATCACAATGGTGGGGGTTTTTTAAATGTGTAAATTAATATTTGAAAATCATTTTCCTTCTCAATACATCAGGTGCATTGTTTACCATGTGTCCAAATAGTGTCATGTATTTTCCTAGAATATCTTCCTGTTTTCCACAGCTTCTTGGAATCATTTGTGGTTCACGTAATTGAAGTAATGAATGTCAGTGGCATTAACATGAGAAATAGAAATCTGAATAATCTACCATACTTGACTGTAGAGCTCTGTAAAGAAAGGACAGTACTGAAGCAGTGAATTTGCCATGATATATTTCTGATTGCAAAGCAAAAATTGGCAAAGAAATTCCACTTTCTCTATAGAATTAGAATGAAGCATATAAGGGCCCTGAGGGCTTAATTTTGGGGGGAAAAAAAAAAAAAAGTGAAAAGGACTGGTGTCGCAGCAACTGTGGCTCATGCACAAAACTTGTTTCACCCTCTGCACTGAATGAAGCAGTGAATCTTGGGCTGGGAGGGGAGACGAAGAATAATTAGACTGTGTCTTAGTTGTGTCTTAGGCCATGTACACGTAGGGCTGAATTACATAGATGCATTCTTGCTTCTTGATGAACACAGAGAATCGCAATTCAAATTAAAAAAAAAACCAAAACACTATGTTGCATTTGTACTGAGTTCAGAGTATGGTTACAAGCAATTGTTAGGAAATAGCTGATGTTCTAGGTTAATACACTGGCCATATCTATTTCTGTGCCCATATTCTTAATTTAGCTGGAGATGTTTGTCTTAAGCCAATTGTGCTTTGGGACAGTTAAATAAGGTGTTGGATAAATAGAACTCAGGTGGGCTTGTCATGTGTTTACATCTAATTCCTAAAGAACCTCACCAATTTGATTCACAGCTCAGCAAATCTCTAGCTATCCTATAGCAAGTCTATCTGCTCTGCTGCTGAGTTCTCCCAACCTCCTAACAGGGCATTTCTTTTCAGAAGAGGTGATGATTTTAAGCCGGCTGGGCTGCTTAAGTGATGGGGTGATTGATGCAGACTGTGGTGGCTTCAGGCAGGAAAGTCCATTTCCTTTTGTGAAATGAGAACTTATGCTGGTCATTATGCAAATAAAAAAATAAAAGCTTAGGCTCCCTGCAGCTCTTAGTTCACAGAAGAAGTTTATTAGGGAGTACATCTGTCTGGCTTCCTTCATCTCCCACAAAGAACTACCAAGTTGTCTTTTGCTGGGTTTATATTCACAGTCTCTGGGAACACAGCTGCCTGCTGGCAATTGCTGTTGCTAGAGAAGTAGGGGTTTCTGAGAGGGGATTTTGACAAGCCTAATTCCTAGAAGTGTTGGGGCTGCCTGCTGCCTGAGATAGTCACAATATCCCTAGGTTTTTTTCTTTTGTTTTTCTTTTTTTTCCCCTCCCTCCTTAAAGGAAGAGCCTCATTCTCCTAAAAAACTAATTGGGACTGTAATTTACAGTTCAGCTGCTCCTACATCAGTATACTTATAATGGTAAAATAAAATTACCTAAGAGCGTTATAGAAATTGGCAATTTAGAGTCCAAAAACATTTATGCCAGGTCTCTGACATCCTTCCTTGTAACTGCTAAAAGTAGTGGAGTGGGAGCTGCTTGTAGGGAAGGGAGAGATGCTGACTTTTTTTATCTTTCATCACACCATCTGCAGATAGCAATATGCAAGAAAAATGCCTTGTCAGATAAGCCTAAAACTTATTTAACAGATTAGGATCTTTTCCAAAATAGCATATGTTAAATGCCAAACATGTCTGAATGGTTATAAGCAAAAACTAATACCAGGCTAATGTGATAAGATAAAATAAACAGAACCATTTTTTCAAGTTGTGCTCAGAAGAAATAAGGACTAAACCACTGCAAGTAGGTAGTTTAGACTATTACTTTCTATTCAAGGTTTGTGATATTGATGAAAAATTACTTTTCCTCTTTCTGTTGGTCTCCTGAGTTGGTATCCTGTTTTATCGTATTATGTAGACCACACGTGATAGGCCAGATAGAGCAACAGGATGGAAGGAGAATACATAGATGGTTTTTATCTGACGCAGCGGGGAGATGGTCTATTATTCAGTAAATAATCACAAAAGGTAAATCTACACAGCTAAAATAGCTGCGATACGGAAGAACACCTTGGACTTTTCTGGGCGCTTTCCCTGTAGGGGTAACCAAAAGGGGAGCCAGTGGATGCTGCTATTTATTAACTTGTTGGTGCCTTTTAGAAGCTTTTCTTGAACAATGAGGCTCTGCTCTGGATTCCCTACAGCTTTCTGGAAGTTTCCTTGATGGGGCAAGTAGTCTGGGGCACCATTCTGCACAGCAAATAAGAGGAGCTTTAATTGAGTGGAATGGGAACATGAGCAGTGGCAAGCCAGTGAGATGCTGTTATAACAATAGATCTCAAAAATTTCTTTATGATTGTGGTGGAAGCTAAAGCATTGTGGAATGGTTAGTAGGAGGCATGCTAAACAATTTTCTTGTTGTTTTTTTTTTTTTCCCTTCCTTCCCAAGCCAGCCTTATAGTACAATACTCAGGAATATATAATAAAGATTCAGTCACTAACCATATGTTCTGGGTTAACCCCAGCAGGCAGCTAAGCACCACATAGCCACTTGCTCACTCCACCCACAATGGGATGGGGGAGAGAATTGGAAGGGTAAAGTGGGTTGATAAAGACAGTTTAATAGGTAAAGCAAAAGTCATGCATGCAAGCAGCTCAAAATAAGGAATTCATTTACTACTTCCCATCAGCAGGCAGGTATTCAGCCATCTCCAGGAAAGCAGGGCTCCATCACATGTAACAGTTACTTGGGAAGACAAAACACCACCACTCCGAACATTCCCCCCTCCTTCTTCTTCCCCCAGCTTTATATGCTGAGCATGATGTCATATGGTATGGAACATCCCTTTGGTCAGTTGGGGTCAGCTGTCCCAGCTGTGTCCCCTCCCGACTTCTTGTGCATCCCCAGCCTACTTGCTGGTGGGGTGGGGTGAGAAGCAGAAAAGGCCTTGACTCTGTATAAGCACTGCTCGGCAATAACGAAAACATCACTGTATTATCAACACTGTTTTCAGCACAAATCCAAAACATAGCACTATACCAGCTACTAGGAAGAAAACTAACCATGTTGCAGCCAAAACCAGTACACCAGACAAGAAAAAAGCTGGACAATCTCAAAGAAAGATTTAATGCACCTTGTATGACCAGGGAACAAGATGGGACTGACCTGTCAAGTGCACAAACACATTCCATAGGGAGCCATGTCCTGTAATTCAACAAATGACCAGGCTTGTCATCATTAGTTGGCCTGTGTCCTACTACGCCTATTGAGAAGCTGTTTCAGACCCTCAAAATGTCAATGATTGGGAGCTTTTTTCTAGTTACCAGCTTGATTTATTCAGAGCTTGTTCTTCTGCCAGCCTCTTTTGTTTAGCTGAATTATTTGCAGGGAATGGTTTGGTTCCCTCTTGGCCTTTGGTGTGGTTAATCAAGCCAAGTTTCTTTAATTCATCTATGTCAATATAAATTCAAGAAAGATTAACATGTGTGACAGAATTACCTGCAGCATTCTAAATGGGATTTTCCATCTAGCAGTCATATGGTCTTTGCAGACATAGGTCTGCTAGCTGAGCTTTGCTAGATATATCCAAAGATTTTTTGCCTTTTGCATTACTATATCACAGTCTCCAGGACTGACATAAGCAAAGTAGGCAATTGCCTTGGGGACCAGATTGCTGGGGCAATTAAATAGGCATGGTCTTCTGTTAATTTTGCCCTTTTTTGGCCTACATTGTGAACAAACCTTGAGCTGAATGTCTTTGTGATCAAGTAACGTACACAGAGCTTTCTCTTTTTTGAGGAGCTTGAATAGAAAAATCTGTTAGCTCCTAAGGGTGTTATTAAATTCTGGCTGANCAAGTAGTCTGGGGCACCATTCTGCACAGCAAATAAGAGGAGCTTTAATTGAGTGGAATGGGAACATGAGCAGTGGCAAGCCAGTGAGATGCTGTTATAACAATAGATCTCAAAAATTTCTTTATGATTGTGGTGGAAGCTAAAGCATTGTGGAATGGTTAGTAGGAGGCATGCTAAACAATTTTCTTGTTGTTTTTTTTTTTTTCCCTTCCTTCCCAAGCCAGCCTTATAGTACAATACTCAGGAATATATAATAAAGATTCAGTCACTAACCATATGTTCTGGGTTAACCCCAGCAGGCAGCTAAGCACCACATAGCCACTTGCTCACTCCACCCACAATGGGATGGGGGAGAGAATTGGAAGGGTAAAGTGGGTTGATAAAGACAGTTTAATAGGTAAAGCAAAAGTCATGCACGCAAGCAGCTCAAAATAAGGAATTCATTTACTACTTCCCATCAGCAGGCAGGTATTCAGCCATCTCCAGGAAAGCAGGGCTCCATCACATGTAACAGTTACTTGGGAAGACAAAACACCACCACTCCGAACATTCCCCCCTCCTTCTTCTTCCCCCAGCTTTATATGCTGAGCATGATGTCATATGGTATGGAACATCCCTTTGGTCAGTTGGGGTCAGCTGTCCCAGCTGTGTCCCCTCCCGACTTCTTGTGCATCCCCAGCCTACTTGCTGGTGGGGTGGGGTGAGAAGCAGAAAAGGCCTTGACTCTGTATAAGCACTGCTCGGCAATAACGAAAACATCACTGTATTATCAACACTGTTTTCAGCACAAATCCAAAACATAGCACTATACCAGCTACTAGGAAGAAAACTAACCATGTTGCAGCCAAAACCAGTACACCAGACAAGAAAAAAGCTGGACAATCTCAAAGAAAGATTTAATGCACCTTGTATGACCAGGGAACAAGATGGGACTGACCTGTCAAGTGCACAAACACATTCCATAGGGAGCCATGTCCTGTAATTCAACAAATGACCAGGCTTGTCATCATTAGTTGGCCTGTGTCCTACTACGCCTATTGAGAAGCTGTTTCAGACCCTCAAAATGTCAATGATTGGGAGCTTTTTTCTAGTTACCAGCTTGATTTATTCAGAGCTTGTTCTTCTGCCAGCCTCTTTTGTTTAGCTGAATTATTTGCAGGGAATGGTTTGGTTCCCTCTTGGCCTTTGGTGTGGTTAATCAAGCCAAGTTTCTTTAATTCATCTATGTCAATATAAATTCAAGAAAGATTAACATGTGTGACAGAATTACCTGCAGCATTCTAAATGGGATTTTCCATCTAGCAGTCATATGGTCTTTGCAGACATAGGTCTGCTAGAAGAGCTTTGCTAGATATATCCAAAGATTTTTTGCCTTTTGCATTACTATATCACAGTCTCCAGGACTGACATAAGCAAAGTAGGCAATTGCCTTGGGGACCAGATTGCTGGGGCAATTAAATAGGCATGGTCTTCTGTTAATTTTGCCCTTTTTTGGCCTACATTGTGAACAAACCTTGAGCTGAATGTCTTTGTGATCAAGTAACGTACACAGAGCTTTCTCTTTTTTGAGGAGCTTGGATAGAAAAATCTGTTAGCTCCTAAGGGTGTTATTAAATTCTGGCTGATGTCTGTTCTTCGAGGCCACAAAATTGATACTTTGGTCTTTTATATTAAGGTGACTTTCAAGCTTGGATCAGAAGAGAATGCTTTTTTGCCTGTTTGGTGTGACAGTCATCTCAGATAATATGACCTTCTGTAGTCATCCACATAAATAGATACATAGCATGAGATACTTGAATGTTACCAGACCAAACCCTCTGGATTTGGGTGTCTTGCAGCAAATCTAGGAGGAAATTGTCAGATGTCTTTTCCTCATGTTTTCCAATTTTTGCTGCTTTTACTTAAGCCATGAATGGCAATGTTTCTTTCAGTGTACTGTGAAATGTCTTAATTTTGTCATTGTATAAGAAAGTGCAGTTTCTTTGTATTAGGACACATCATTGGTGTAAAATAACAGCACATGTAATTTAAATCACAATGTGAAATGCACTTATGTGTTAGTGACTGACTATTGCAACTTAGTAACACGACAGGGAAGTGAAGGGAGGAACGTTAATGGAAAGGTAACTTTTGTAGAAAGGTCACTTTTATGGTATACCAAAATGGAAGAGGTTGGAGATCAGTCACAAAAAAACATTTTCAATTTGGTAATTACTGTGGTATCTGATCTTCATCATTAAAGAACTATGCAAAATATCTTATTTAGGTGTTCGAGTCATGCATATGTTCAATACAGAGATTGATACAGGATGTAAATTGCAGTGAAAAATGCATTCTGCAGTGAAGGATATCAAGCAGCTATGAAATGTAAATCAAATGGCTAGCAAACATTTTTATTAAATTGAAACAAGAAAACTCAAACAAGTAAACACAGTACTGGTACTTAATTTTTGAAGCATAACTATACCAATAATATTTTACTCTGTTTTCTTCAGAGGAAGCAACTGCTAGGTCAGCTAGTTGCTTTTTCTCTTCTGTAATAATTGGCACTCACTGTTCAAGGTTTTTGAAGTCTTGATGGGGGGTAAGGCTGCATTTAAGCTGAGTTGGTATATTGATCTCACCTGGTTCTGATTTTGCTGCTTCTCATGCTGCCAGCCCCACTGCTCGCTGTTCTGTGCTACTCATTGCTCTGCTTCTCATCTCTTTAGCTATGCTTCACACAACTTCCCCCTCTGCTCACTGGTACCACTACCTCTGCCTCATATCTCTTTTCTTCCTAGCTGTGCTTAATACTGCTTTTCTCCCTGTTTTCTCACCCCATCTCTTTCTTCACTGTGCTACGCATTCTAGCCAACTTCAGCAGCTTTGTTGGTGTGGTGGGTTGACCCCAGGTAGCAACTAAGCACCCACCAGCCACTTGCTCACTCCCTCACAGTGGGGGAGAGAATTTGAAGAACAATAAGAAAAACTCGTGAGTCAAGATAAAGACAGTTCAATAAGTGAAGGGGGGAAAGAGGATCTGGAGGGGGAGGAAAAAAAAAAAAGAGGGGAAAAAAACCACCACTACTAAAAGTCCCCAAAACAACAACAAAAACTGAGTTATGCAAACGTAATCACTCATCACCAGCACACGGATGCCTAGCTAGTCTCTGAGCAACAGCTGCTTTGGAAAAACTCCCTCCCAGTTATTGCTAAGCATCATGTTACATGGTGTGAAGCACATCTCTTTGGTCAATTCAGTCAGCTGTCCCAGCTGTGTCTCCTCCCAGCCTCTTGCCCACCTTCAGCCTATTTAGTAGGGGGGCAGGAGAGCAGAGTGAGAAACAGAAGGTTTTGATGCTGTGCAAGTACTGTTTGGTAATAGCAAAAACATTGGTGTGTTATCAACACTGTTCTGGTCACAAGTGTAAAGCATAGCACCATAAGGGCTACTACTATATCTCTTACTTGAAAAGAAATTCTTATGTTAAGGTCAGAGCTTTTCTTTTTCCAAAATGTCTTGTTCTTCTTTCTCTACCTTTTGTATTGCAACACTGGAAACTATTAACAACGATTGCTGTTACCATTTATATCAGATATATTTAGACAGGCATTAGAACTGTATATTACTGTAAACACAAAACTTTCCTACTCTCCTTCTAATAGAAATGCCTCTCAAACATTACACAACACATGCAAAGCAGCTGTTTTTTAGGCTTGCTTATTGATCCTTTCCATTTGCCTTCCCTTTGCTTGCCCAATTGTCATAAGTAGGCCCCTTAGCTTCTCAGCATCCTCTGCTCCAGGCTTCTTTGAGGTGAGGGGAGGTGTGGTGGAATTTTCTTGCATTTCAGTCCTCAGCCAACTGCCTTTCCTAAGGAAGGGAAGCAATCTTTGTTTTAACTCAAGGATTGGCCAGGCTCTCCTTGAATAAACATGAGGCTGAAAAAACTTTGGAATGAAAGATGAAGTCTGCAAGGACCGTCTCAAAGAAAAAAGATCTCTAAGGGAATATTTACCATGAGAACTAACATTCTTCACCATGAGGCAGTTGGATGAGATGAGTATTACTGGAGGTGTCCTCTAACAGGAGTGCTCCAGGAGACATTTTTTCCCATGAGTGAGCTTTCTGGCAGGCTTCGTAGTAGGTACAGCTGACAAAAAGCTTGAAACATTTTACTGCTTTTTCAGAAGAAAAGGGGAGAAACAAGGGAGACAGTAAGGTAGCTGAACAAGGAACAGAAAGGTTTTCTTGAGGTAACTCTGGTGTAAGTAGTTTAGGTATAGTTCTGCTTTCAATTTTTCACCTGTATCCTTTATAAACATTTGTAACTTTTATTTGATGTGGATTTTATCAAAAAATGCTTGTTGCATTTTATATTAGTCGTTTTTAAGTTACAAATGATTTAAGTAACTGGGTAAAAGCAAGGTATTCCCCATTTAAAGATGTGTTGAATTTCTCTAGGCACTGCCTGAAGGAATTTAACATGCGCTCCTGCTGCTCACCGTGACTTCTGCTGTATGAACCAGCTGGAGGTTCAGGGGCCAGAGGCAGCAGGAGTGTCTTCTGGTGGCTGCTGGTGACAACTCAGGACTTTATGGTGTTTGGCAAGACACGGTACAATTTGTTTAAACCTTATGGGTTGTAGAAAGCTTAAAAGAGTCACAGGGCATTGCTGGATATAAGAAATGGCTTTTTCTCTGTGTGCCTAGGGTTTTTAAGATACAAATATCAAGAACTGTGAGGCACACATATTTTATAGCAGGAAGCACAGTTAAGTACTATGGAATATGCATTCCAGGTGAAGATCCACCAGGGATGTATACCGTAGCATGGTATAAATATCCAGGATTATTTTTCATTTGACTTTTTTATACATTATACATACTTTGAAATAAATTTACTGACTAATAAATTCATATGCTAATGACTGCTACAGTTTGTTGGCTTGCTGGTGATACATTACTACTTAAAAAGGAAATGGTTATTTTAGTTTTTCCGTTCCCCTGATGACATGCTGTGCAGATTATATAAATGAAAGGCTAAATTTAGAACTTTGAATTTAGATCACCTCTGTGTGTACTATGAGCAAAATGTATTATGTGAATAAATAAAAACATACAGCTTCTCGTAGCAGGAGAAGAGGCATTGGAAATTCTGAGTGCTTTAACTGCTTTTAATTTTTGTTTGAACTTTTCAGGCTATCTTTCTTTTCTATTGCTCTGACTGTATATCTTTTACTCTTGGTATTTGTGCTACTTCCTTTTGAAATAGTGTTCTCTGAGAGTCCTTTTTTAGTTACCAATCCACTTCTTCCTGCTTAGTTACATTCACGATTTTTGTACCATCTCTTGTGTCTTACCTTAAGTCACTCTGTGCAGTGAAATATATTAATGTTTTTGTCCCTAAAATATGCATGGTTCGTATTAATCTTCTTTTCTAAATCCCTCTTTTTTTGTCTGTTTTATGCGTATTCTAACTCATCTTTGCCTAATTTGCATTTTAAAATCTTCCAGGAAAAGACTTTGTCCTTTTACAATCTCAAGGATCATGCAAAGTTAATGGGTGTATTAATGTTTAATAATAATAATATTCATGGAGATGTATTTTTAAATAATAATGAAAGTTCTGCAGCTGCATGAATATTCTGTGATATTGCTGCTTTAAATGTTGACATTAGGGATCAAACTTTCTGAAATAATAGACTTTTTCCCCCACTTATCTGTATGACCAATGTGGTGTCTAAATATATGTAAGGCATTGATTATACTGTGCAGTGTGTGCAGGCAGACTCCTAAATCTGTGTAGTTGCTACCTACATAAATCTTGCTGAAACCCCTGTAGACAGAAGGGCTTATATGTGCATTGCAGGAGCCTGCAAATCAGGCACATAAATACCTGTCTACCCAGGAGTTTTCTTGTAAAATTATAGATACATAAATGGAGGTTTGGATTAATCTGGCATGCTGCAGTAGAGCTGTAAACAAGCAAGTTGTACAGCTGCTCTCTGAAGGAGGCACAATTTTTGCTCCTATCAAACTGCACGTTGTATATGAGCAATTTCAGACTAAGCAGATTTGTTGACAAGTTTAATCTGTTAAAAAAATTAACATTTATTGGCAAGTTTAATATGACTCAACTGGCAAAGAATTTTTCAGCCCACTAACTAGCTAGTTCAGGGAATTTGGAAAGCATCACCTGTCCCTTCACCTTCCCTTCAGTCAGGCATCCAGAACACAATAACTTCCATCTCCCCACTCTCCTTTCAGTCCAGGTAATAAGGCTGAGGGAGCCAGACCGTAACTGATTTCTTGCTTTTAAAGCTTTCCTGTTGCTGTCTTCTAAATGGCCAGCTGTGCCAAATCCCTGGTTCTGGGTTCATTGATTTCCAACCAACTCATGGGATAGTTGGGTTTGTTACCATGTGAGCAAGCTGAAAAAAAACCCTTTCTGTTTAGATTTGTTGTTAGAAAAATTAATAGAACTTTTTACACCTGCTTTCATGAAAAGTCAGATTTAATTAGATGGAAGCACATACAGGAAGCACTGACAGAAAGTTAGGATGCAGCAAAGACTAAACTGAGCCGGACATGCTGTGCAGACTTGTAAAGATTATTTAAGGTAGACATTTTAGCATCTCTGAGAAAGTCATACTTCACACTTGCAGGTGCACTGGCTGTCAGATTTTATGTTGATTGTCTGCTGTGAGCAGCACTGTCACTAACAGTAACTCACTGTTTCTAGTATATAGCTCAGCCTCTTCAGTTTTGTCAGTGATTTTGAGCTGTGTTTAGTAATAGCGTATGTAACACTTTTTGTGTAGTTTTTGGCTTCCTCAGTCTGCCAAGAATCTGTTGGCACTGTCATTAGTATTTGGGGGGAGGGGTGCTTATGTTATCACTTAAATGTACTTCTGTTCACATGGACATCGCTAATTTTCACTTGAGGAGATCTACCTATCAGATGGCTCTTTATCTGCCTCTGTTTCTGTTGCAAGAGCCCTTCCATGTTAAGTAGCCCAGTGTTGAAATAACAGCCTTATACGTCTTTTGACAAGTTTCTATAATGTTTTCCTTTATACCTATTTTAAATGTATATTTTGTAGGTGTTTGAACAATAGGTTATATAAATAACACAAGTGGTATATATGTGTTTTATAACATGCAGCCTCACACACATACACATATATACTTTTACATGGACTTACCATTGTCCAACTGCAGTTCCCATGGACATTGTTAGAGGTTACTGTTAGTGTCAGGCATTTCTTTAAAGAAACCCATTTTATGAAGTTGTCAGTAAGATAAAGATAGCATTTTTCTTGTTCTCACTTAAACTCAACTACAGCATTTACAGTAGAGAAACTGAGGTTCAGTGTTATGCTTCAGCAGTGATAATGTATCTTCTGTATTAGTTTCCTCGTGCTTAGCCCTTTTAAGATAGGGTTTTGATTACACGTCTAAAATAATAAGCACTAGCCTCCTCCCTTTTCACATTTGTTCATGTTAGCCACCATTGTTTGTAATTTAGATTTCTCTGTTAATGCTGAGTACTCTTCTCATATCTCTTCTTCATTTACCACTCTTCCTAGCATTGTCTGTGTAAATCACTGTGCTGTTCCGTTCTGCTGTTCCCCATCTGAGAATGAAATCCTGAGCCCAGGGAAATCAGTGGCAAAGTACATCAACTTTGCTAAGTGCAGAATTTCTTCCTACCAATTCTGTATCTTTCCATCCCTTGATTTGACACACAATGTCCGTAAGTCAGGAATTTAGAATGGAACATTTATTGTCTGCCATTTGCTATCTGATTCTATAAAAACTTACATAGAAGTTGGATCAAATTTTATCATACAAATGAAGTCAAGACAAATTACAGTCCTTTCTAGAAAGACAAGCCAGCAGCCAGTACAGATGACTCATTTTTATGTTAACCAAGGCTTGAATGACACTGGGTCACATCAACACGAATGCCAGCAGAGCCTGGCTAGCAAAGTTCACTTGCTAATTGTTTTTCTCTTGCTATGATGTCAAGACTCAATTGTAAGTATATATATTTTCCATTCTTGTGCTTGGTATTTTAGACAGCTACTGAGAAAGATAAAGCTAGTTTATGAGCATAGCTTGAAAAAACAAAACAAAACAAAACAACAAAAGACATTTTGTCACATTTTATCAATAAAAGGTATTGCAGCCTTTTTTGTGTGCTTTGCAAGCTCCTGAGAGATGTGCCATATTTTTAAGAGGTCTTGGGGAAGCAGAGTTTCTTCTTTTTATGGACAGAGGTTTTTGAATAGATATTTTCATAGTAAGATGAAAATAGGACATTGAAGGATCAAGATATCCTTGATTACTAATTGGCATCCTTAGTTTGATAAGATTTTTTTTTTTTCATAGAGAAGCCGCTTATTTCAATGAGACTTAGTTTTTGGAATAAAATGTTACTCAACATAAGCAAGAATGGAGACAAGAGTGCCAGAGTCTGGCCCATAATTACAGTTTACAATGAAGAAAAACAAGCTTTTATTTTGCAGTTTTCTAAAAAAGTACAATTTTTCAATATCCCGTAGTATTTTGTTGTTTTATTTCCTGATATATGTTGTGATGTATCACTCTGGAGCTATGTTTCCCTAAGCTTCTTATATGATTTTGGCCAAGTATTTTTCTTTTTATATTGTTTACTTCTAACTTCCCCATGTACTATAAAAATTAAAAAAAAAAAAAAAATCTGGTTTTGCTATCAGCCCTTCTCTGCATCATAACACCAGAATTTTAGTGCTTCTTTATTATTGCTATCACTTACTATTCCTTCTCTTTAGCATTGAAAAGGGTAAGTTATATCAATGGACTTAATTAGATGTTCTTTGCAGTTAATAGAATGATTAAAAGTATAAGAAGTTATAAAAAGAAAGTAAAAAGAAGGTATACTTTTATGAATCGTAATTGGTAGTTCTGAGAGTTATTTTGTATATAGGTGGATTTCTCATTCCTCATGTTTTCATCCTGAAGAGATTAAAAATATATATATTTCTTATATGTATAAGTCTGTGTGCTATATGTCTGTATCTGCCTATCTGTTGATCTGGCTGCTTTGTTCACATTCTGATTTCTGCAGCCCAGGACACCTGCACTAACCACCTGCACTTTGCAGGTATCTAATAACTTATAATGATACTCTGTTGAAGACTTAATTACCTGTATGTAGTTGCTGTTTCTCACACTGTTTCAGGCTGTAATTACTTGAAACTTAAATCACATTGCCGTGTTTGCGTGTGTGTGTGTGTGCACACGCTCGTTTGGGGGGATTCAACCTAGAGTGACATAATGATTAGCAATTAGGTATGATCCTTATCTAGCTCAGTAGCTGTTCAAAATAGCTATGGCAGAAGCATGAGATGAATTACAATTTACTCTCTTGACTGCTAATACTTGCTTTATATACAATCATCTGTTATTCAGATGCATCCATAAAAATGTTGATTTTCTTAAATTTTCTCCAACAGAATGAATTGTCTAATTTTCCAAAGAAAATGGTCATGATAGAATTGCTTAAAAATAGATATTAAAATATGTGCCCATTGTAATATCTTATTTATGACAAAATCCAAACATTGTATCAGAATCATGCCACTTTTGGGTGGAAAAAAAAAAGAATTAAGCATCTAATGACTTGCAGTGAAAGAGTTATCTCTCTATTTATAAAATGGTTAGATGAATTCCATCAAGCAGTCACTGAGATTGGAAGGAACATCTAGAGATCATCTAGTTACTACAGTTACTTAAGACTGTTTCTTGTCAGGTTTTGAATATCTTAGAAGGAAAAAAACTGCACATCTACCTTCTTGTGCTTGACCATCTCATAGTTTTTTTTAAAAAAAGTTGTTTAGTTGATTTTTTTTCTTTTAAATTTTAACTGGAATTTCCTGTATTTCAGTTTGTACCCATTGTTGCTGCTTCTGCTAGGCACCACTGAGAAGGGTCTGGCTCTGTCGCATTTATTCCTTCCATCAGGTATTTATACATATTTATAAGATTCCCTTGAGACTTTACTTTTCCAAGCTGAAGAGTCCCAGCTCTCTCATATGAAAGATGCACAAGTGCCTTAATCATCTGTGTTGGCCCTTTGCTGCATTTACTCCAGGAAGTCCATGTCTCTTTTGTACTGGGGAGCCCAGACCTGGACGCAGTACTTAAGATGTGTCTCCCAGGGGCTGAGCAGAAAGGAAGGATCTCCTCCCTCAACCTGCTGGCAATACTCCTGCTAATGCAGCAAAGGATGGATGCTGTTGACTGTTTTTGCTGCAAGGGCATATTGCTGGCCCATGTTCAACTCAGTGTCTACCAGGACCCACCAGGTCCTTTTCTGCAAGGTTGCTTTCCAGCCCATCAACCCCTGCCTGTAGGAGTGCATAGAGTTATTCCTTCTCAGGTGCTGGTTATTCCCTCCCCAGGACTTTGCGCTTCTCTCTGTTGAACTATGTGAGGTTCCTGTCAGCCCATTCTCCAACCTGTCGAGGTCCCTCTGAATGGCAGCACACCCATTTGGTGCGTCAACTACTCTTCCCAGTTTTGTATCATCTGCAAACTTGCTGGGGATGCCCTCTGCCCGATCATCCAGGTCATTATAAAGAGGTTAAACAGTAGCGGATGCCATATTGATGCCTAGTGTATAACACTAGTGACTGGCTTCCAGCTGGACTGTATGTAACATTGATCACAACCATTTAAGCCCAGCAGTTCAGCCAGCTTTCAATCCTTCTCACTAACTGTCTATTTGCCTGGTTTGTACTTTATCAGTTTGTCTGTGAGGATGTTATGGGAGATTGTGCTGAAAGTTTTGCTAAAATTAAGATAAACAATATCCACTGCTCTCTCCTATTCCACTGATCCAATTCTGTCATCAAAGAAGGTTATCAGATTGGTTAAGCATGCTTTCCCCTTTGTAAAGCCATACTGACTACTCACAATCACTTTCCTGTACTTAGTACTGGAAGTCATTGCCAGACATGCTACTTGCTCTATCACCTTTCCAGGGATGGAGGTGAGGCCGACTGGCTGGTTCCCTGGATTCTGTTTTTGTCCTTCTTGGAGACAGCTTTCTCCTAGTCCTTGGCTATCTCCCTGTCCTGGTTTCAGCTGGGACAGGGTTAACTTTCCTCCCCATAGCTTGGGGGTGTGCTGTACTGTGTTTAGGTTTGGTGTAAAAGGAGCGTTAATGGCCCATTGATGCTTTGGCTGTTGCTGGGCACTGAGCAGGGCCGGGCTGGTGGGCCCAGCTGGCCAATGGGGTATTCTATACCATGTGACATCATGCTCAGTATAAAAACCAGGTGTTGGGGTGTGGGGCAGGTGCGGTTCGGGCTGGTGCGGTTCGGGACGCGCGGTCGCCGGTCGGTGAGCAGTTGCACTGTGCATCGTCTGCTTTGTATATTCTGTTATTATTGTTGTTCCCATCTGCTTGCTGCTGTTCTACTTCTGCTTCATTTCAATTATTAAACTGTTCTTATCTCAACCCGAGAGTTTTCCTACTTGTATCTTCCCCGATTCTCCCCCTCATTCCACCGGGGGCGGGGGGGAGACCGGCTGCGTGGTGCCCATTTTTCCACTGGCTGGGGTTAAACCACGACACTCCCCCAGTTTTCATTACCTTTACAACATAACTAAGAGTGGCCTCACAATGACATCAGCCTTAGTGGGTGCATCCCATCAGGTCCCACAGCCATGTCTATGTCCAGTTTGTTTGAATGTACACTAGCTGGATACTGTTTCCCTAAGGGTAACTTGCTCCAGACAGGGGCCTGGGATTCCTGAAGGTCAATCTTGCTGGTACAGGCTGAGGTGAAAAAGGCATTGAGTACCTCAGCCTTTTCCATGTCCTTTGTCACCAAGTGCTCTGCTTGTTTCAGCAGTGGTCCTGTGTTTTCTCTGATGATGTATCCATAGATGACCTTCTTGTTGCCCTTCATGTCTCTAGTCCAATTCAGCTCCATGTGGGCTTTGGTTTACCTAACCCCATCCCTGCATGCTCAGATGGCATCTCTATATTTCTTTCTCCTGGGTTACCCTACCCTGCTTCCGTCTCTTGTACACTTCCTTTCCATGTTTGATCTTGGACAGGAGCTCCTTATTCATCCCATATTACTTGAGAGATAAGTATCTGCAGATAGGTATTTTCAACTCTTTCTTTTCTTTTTTTTTGTCAGTTGTGTGGAGCTCACTGCCTGTATCTACTCTGATTATACAGTCTACTTTAATGCTGCCTTTGACTAAAATAGAGCTGCACTTCTCCCATCTACCCACACTATTCTCATCAGGAATACCTATGGCAGTCTAAAGGATTATCCATGCTTTATCTATCTGGACTCTTGGGCAGACTCTTATCATATATGGGGTGTTAATCTGGAAAGAAGGGAGTTCAAAGGGTTTGTTTTTAAGAACTTTCTGGATATTTAGTTGTTTGTGCCATTATAATACATAGTATAATTCATTGAACTGCCGGTCTATGAAGTAAATTTTGAGGGGTTTGTTATATTTTACCTAGTTCCTTAGGGCTTTACAGATCAGATCAGGATCATTCTCCCTCCACTGCATGGAGAGCTTCAGGACATGCCAAGGTGTGTGTGTGTGTGTGTGTGTGTGTGTGTGTGTAGATGCATTAGTATTGTAATCATGAGCAGTATACTGGTTTTGTTGAGGCACAGTCTGAATCCAGTTAATCAGTCCATAAGTGGCTTGTAGAAATAGTAAATACAAGACCCAACTGTGATAGTTACTTGCCTAGTGTCCTGTGGTCAGCACAGCACAGACACTACAGTTGTGGATGGTGTTGGTACCTGAATTTTAGCCTTGACAGTCAGGGATGTGCCATCTCATCCTACGGCTGCTGTGATTACCTTTAGATCTCTTGGGACACGTACATGACCTGGAAAACATTTTTCATTGCAACTTGCTGGACCAAAAGAGATGGATTAGTAGGGGCTGCAACGTTTGGGTTTTTCTCCTCTTACCATTTGATACAAAGACAGCACCAGGATTTTGCAAAATAGTTCAGAATATGCCATCATGTAAGTTGAGCTGTTGGAGGTGTTGCTGTGGTTTGATTTCCATGAAGATGAGATGGTTTCATACTGTTTCTGGATGGAAGATTTCCCTGGATAGTGGGTAATATAATATTTCTCCATTTCCTGATGGTGTTAATTGAGTATAACTGTAAAAATATGTCCCTTAAAACACAGATTGATAATGATGATTACAACATTTCTTTCTAATTGGAACTATGGCTAACCCCCAAAAGGAGAATTTGGCAATACTAAATAAGTGATGTAATGTTGCATATCCCATTTCTTCATGGACAGATTTGTCTGATGCTTGCTTATATCTAAACTGAAATGGAAATCCATTTTTGCAAATGTTTTAGTATATCCATTTATTACAAGTTGGTAAAACAAATTTATTGCCATGGAAACAAGATTCATTTTTTAATAAGCCACAGCACAGGGCTAATTTAAAGTAATCTGATAAAAATAATTAAGGAAGAAGAGACTTCAGGTAATATACTCAGCAGGAATACCTGTGTGCTGCTTAGTAGTTTGCAGACCCTTCAATGTGCGGTGGCTAACTTCATAGTCCAGGTGTTGTGAATTGCATTTGTCATGCTGTGCATCTTTAGGAATTGAACTGTTCGCCCATGTCACTGAACCAACAGAGATGGATTTTTCTCATTAACTGAATCCCAATAAGGTAGTTGTCATAGACTTTTGAAATGGATGTGTATATTTGATATGTATTATTCATTCCACCTAAGAAAAGTCTTTAGCTAATCATATTTTAATGACCTAGGAGACTTCAAGGGAACTATAATTAATATTGAGAAAGTAGTCTATATTTTTGTCTGTAGTGTGCAGTTTAATTAAAGGGAAAAGACTGAAAAACAAAACACTAAATTTGGTTAAACATAAAAAAAAGTTTATTTTCAACTGAAATCTCTTAGCAGAGCAAGTTATTTCAATAAAAAGAAAGTAGTTGTTTCCAAAAATTGAATGAAGGCCTAGTCATTAAAACATTTTAGCTTCTGAAAATCATTTTGGTTTTTACATGTTTTTTTCCTCAGTTCCAACGTGTTTAAGTTAAAAGATTAGAAAAAATCATACTAGTTTGTAAGGAAATTATTTGTGATCATTCAGAGTTTAATAGAGAATTAATTTTCTTTCACATGAGTTTTTCTTGGGGTTGTGAAAGATACTGTGGCGAATGAGTGGTTTAGAGGCCACTTAAAGAATAACCATCAAAGGTATTAACAGAAAGTGGTTTTAATAGAGATTTATAAGGGTTCGACCTAACAGAATGCGATGGCAAGGTTCACTCTATTACTTACTACATGGATGAAACATATAAAGAAAAATCATCTAAGGGTTTATATCTTAGGGATTATATGCGTTTAAGAGCAATCTAGGGTTCATTCACAGTTTAGCAACTCTTAATCATCAACTAATCATTAACAAACTTTAGTAGCACTTAATCATTAACTAATTTGACATTTACAAAGTAAGTTAGTGGAGTCTACTACAATCACGACTTAATTACAAATTATGCTTACTATTAGTTCACACACGCACACATAGAGAAATATACATATAAATGTATAGAAGGTACCTGTTAAAAATTCTCCTCAAGTTCAGTGAAGAAATATTCACATCAAATATCTAGGCATTTTTTCTCAACAGGCAAAGGGTTGAGCCTCGAGGAGTGAGGGATTTCAGCCCAGGTCCTGTTGTCAGCTTTCGGCGACAGTCCTCTGAATATCGCAGACTCGAAAGGTCACAAGCTCTGAGAGGCATCCCACTCAGAGGGAGATGCTGGGCGCAGCCCGCTGCGGTCCAGGAAAGCTCAAAGGGCCTCACTTAGGACCATCATTTATAGGTTCACAAGGTGGTTGGCTTTAGTCATCTGTGAATTTCCTGACCACAGTCCCAGGTGGTAATTACTAAAAATTCTCAAGGTTTCAGTGTTCTGCCCTGGACACCTCGGCCAAGCAGTAGGAGTATGTTCCCTGCCCCAGCTAAGCAGAGTTTCTGATATGGTTAAGGAGTGCTCGGTTGCCAGACTTCAATACACCAAGGGTGAGGTTTCATGGAAATTTCTGAGATCAACAAGCAGCCCAGATCAACAAGTGGCCCAGGAAAAGGGGTGTGTGTGAATGCACCACCACAGATACTCTTCATATATAGTATATACTCTAAATAGATGTTTACAGAGCAGCTGTTTCTTGCATCTTGTATTACTGTGGGTTTCTACTACTATATCGGAGCACATCTGCACTTTACCATACAATACACCACAGAGACCCAACCTGCGGTCTCTTGACATGAACTGTGTCTGTAATTGGAACTTAACAGCAGAAGTTTAATCTGTGTTCCACTGTGCAATGCAAAAATGACTAAAAGGGTAGTTTAATGTTGAATATACTGAATATTCAACTCAGTGGAGTTAGAATAATGATCTTACTTTACCTGATGTACATCTAAAACATGACAACTGTTAGCTACCTGATATACATTTATATAATTTTAAATTTGTCAGGGTATAGAAGGATCAGAAAAATTCCACCCAATATCTGGTCTCATTTCTGACCATGAAATTCTTTTCACTTAAGGTTGAAATATCAGGAGGGAATGTATTTTAGTTAATCCTAGACTACTGATGGCTCCGATTCTAACAGTCCTTCCCCAAAAGCAAGCAGTGTTCACCAAGGAGGAAGCATCACTAAGAGAACATGGACACTTTTTGTTTTGTTTTGTTTTGTTTTACTTTGTTTTTTAATAGCACATGGTACCTCATGGCTCAGAGTTCATCATGGAGAATTCAGCCAAGGAAGGATAACTTCCAGGGCCACTGTTTCAGAGTTACGTTTAGAATAATTAGGGTGATTTTTCCTTCTCCTAGAAAAACCATTATAGAAGGATCATTTAAAAGACTGCTGATTAGATATGCTCACTTGCTGGTGTGAATGTGGGTTATACAGAAAGGTATGTTTTGTAGAAAAATATATTTTGTGTATGAAACAATAAACTTGTCATGTCTTTTAAAATAAAATACAAAGCTATAGATGAGGTGGATTATACATGCACAGTACTGTACAGCAATTCAGAAATATACACAGACATGTTTAACTTGCATCTTACTCATTTTTAAATACAAATGGGAAAGAGACAAAGTGGGGTTTTTATATGTATTTTATCAATTTAACTGTGTTGGAGTAACAGATATCAAAATAGGTATGTGCAGCTGTAGACATATTCAAACTAGTGGCTGCTATAAATTAAATAAACACTACACTATTGCTTGCAGTATTAAACTGTTGGATTTCTAATTAACCCCTCATATCCCATATTCAGGATGATTTTCCTGCTTATAGAATGTCAGGTCTTACAGAAGCCTGTAATCAGTCACAGGGTGATTGAATGCAGCAGAATGCAGGTATTTTTCAACTCAGGGAGCACTCAACAGCTTTCTTTCCGGTCTCCTTCTCATTTTTCTCTACGTCAAAAAAATAAGTCTGGGTTTTATGCTATGTCCTGCCTCATGTACATCTGCAGAGATTACAAATCAAAGTTGTACAGCAATAATATAGTGTCATTAAAAAAATTCTGAAACTGCTATACATTCGTTAACAACTAATAGATCTATTATGAAGCTGGGAATTTAAGTTATGCTTGATAATAACCATGAAATGGCATGCTCTGAAAATACAGATACAAACATTTGACCCAGCTCAGTTGTGACGAGCATAATTTCCAAATGTCCTCATTTATAATTTTAAACTTGCATTTACTTTTCATTGTTTCCCTGTTAGTTGCTAATGGCTTAGATTCTAAGTACTTTGGTTTAGTTTCATATGACAGCTCCCAAAGAAAACTGCAGCTTAGCTACATAAGACAATCAGTCTTAATACATGGAGGCAATGTTGGACCATCTCCTTGTTGTTATCCCCACTGTTCCATCCAAAGATGGCCCAGAAATTTCAGCAGGTGAAGGAAACACTCTGTAAAATGTTCCACTCTGAGAGACAGTATCTGGGTGTAGAAAAGTTTACTATTGAAACAGTCAAATAAAATTAACAGTCCTAAACAGTAATGCTACTTCTCGATTTGCCTAAACAACTCCTTTCTGAACCCAGATTTTCCACGGAAACTATTTGTTCTAATTTTCTCTAAGCATTGAGCAAGTCCTCTAAATTCCAAGTAGGGGAGATACTACACTAATATGTATACGTGTGTGTGTATTAGTGTTAACTCTCACATATTTGCTTCTCACTACGTGCCCATGTTTTCAGTTGGAAGGCAGTGACAAGTTGTTTAAAAGGCTTGTCTGAAGAACTTAGTTACAGACTATTACAGATTCAAATTTCATTTAAAAGAGCTTCCTCTCCCTTTTATATTATAGATAATGTATTAATGCTATGAACCACGTGAGGTTTGATTTGAAACACGGTTCAATTAGTCTCTCAGAATACCAGCGATACTTGCCATGGCACTGACGGGTTGGCATAAGAAATCTTGGAGTCCAGAGCCCTTGGGGAACAGCAGTGGGAGCTCAGGTGAGATGTCCCAGGAGTTCTCAAATGAAACTAGATGCTTCCTGTACCTAGCCAATTGAGTCCTGTCTATGTAGTGTCATGGTTGTTCATCAGAACTCTCACAACAGCAAAACATCACTTGGAGTTTCCCACTTAGGCTAAATTTCTCTTTTTCTTCTAGTGTTTTTGAAGATAACACTGAATTTTTCTTTAACAACAAAATTACATTATAAAAGTAAACAATTATCTTGAAAAAAAATTAAGAAGAAAAGGGAGAAACATGTAGTTGGCAGGAAAACTGACATTTACCCAAAAATAGGTCGAGATAGTTTTCATAATATATTTTGCATTTGCGAACATGAATCCAAAGGTTTCCAGTCATTGCACGTTCCTGATAATCCATTAGAGGTACCAAAACTGCATCTATGACTTGAGTTTTTAATTAAGACAACCATGTGGCTAAAATTCCCAACCATGTTAGGCATTGTGTAATGTGGTCATTACTGAAAATGTTGGGCTGAGAAATGGTGGGGGAAAGTATCTCAAGGATATGTACCATAATTCAGTATAATTAGCTGTTGCTTAATATTCTGTACTACTGCTGAATTGTTTACAGGCTGAAATGCATTAAGAGCACCAATGATTGTAAGAGTTGTTAAACTAATTGAAAAAAAAAGTATACAGTAACCTCTGTCAATTTTTTTTGTTTTGTTTTTTTGTTTGGGCTTTTTTGTTTTTTTTTTTCTTGCTGAAACCATCATTACTTGACTTTCATTTGAGGAATAATCCCATGCCATATCTAGTAAGACATTGCTAGTCTTTGTTTCCAGTATTTCTCATTCAACCTACAGCATTTGCAAGTTGTAATGAAAACTGAACTAGTTTGATGCTGAATCAGATTCCAAGGTCACATATCATGGGTGTACCTGATGCCATAGTCATCACTTTAACTTAGATAATGCTTATGTGTCCTGAGAATTATTGTAGTCATTGAAGAGAGAAAAAGAGGGTTAGCTGCTAAGTGATCTAAAGCTTGAATTAATCTGGCCTCAGGTATTGAAATTCAAGATATTTTTTCTTAAAATACCACTCTCTTGTTTTCTTTTTTTTTTTTTAATCTTGTTTAGAAATGTTGCTATTTGTGACGACAATTATTAAAAACGTGCTTAGTCAAAGGAAAGAGTCAGCTGCTTTGTAACATGCTGATATCTGCCATTTTTCACGTAGAATATTTGCTGATATAATTCACATTTCAAATATGGGGCTTACATATAGGGTTTTGGGGTTGCATAGATCTTGTTCATAGTGCAGCGATGTGTTTAGTTATTGGTTTAAACTAATGCAGTTGATGACAATACCTTAACTGTAGGTGAGTTTCAGCCAGGAGCCATATCTTTAAAACTTTCCATGATGTAAATCCTTGTGATAGCATGATTTCCTGAAACCATACATAATGTTTATTTTTGCTCAGTCATCAATAGCTGTTTTGGGAATCTCAGCCCAGATCTCTATAGGTATGTAAGAGCCTAACACATACTGACATTTGTAAAAGGTGCTGAAATAGCTTAAATCTGTGTAGCTGCACCTGAACTCTGCTCTCTAAGATCTGCATGGTAATCTTCCATGTATATACATTTTAGCGTTTGCCTTTTTTCTTCAGTTTATAATCTGAATACGCTTGTTTTCATATTAGTTTCCTTTCCCTGTTTGACAAAACCTAACTTTTAGTTGTTATTATTATTTGATTGACGGTAACCTCTTTCATAATGTATTAGACATTTTCTGGTTTTACCTGCCTAGTACCTTACCAAGTAAAAAGAACTAGAAAAATGCCCTGATTCTTAATTCATCATAAACAAAAAATTAAATATTTCAAGATATATTTTTCCAGAAGATTCAATGCAGTTTTTCTTGAGACTTTCACTTTAACTCATACACTTTCCTCATGTCACCTTCAGGATGGTCCCAATGGGTGATTTCCTGAGTGATGTGAAAGACTTAAAAACCTGATTAGACGAAGCATGTGTGAAACAAAATAAAAAAAAAAATATTCTTGAGCATTATTTGAGATACCAGAAGCATTTTCATACATTCATATCGGCTAGAGATGCTTAAGACAACACTTCTGTCTTGCAGGCGTTCCTGCCAACTCTTCCTTACTTCTAAACATGTATGTACTCAAATGCATTTATTACTTTTTGTAACTTTCCTTACATTCTTTCCACTAAATTTTCAAGGTGCATAGATAACTTAGCAGAAATTATAAAATAGATGGATTTTTTTGTTGTGAGACGAGCTTTGTATACTATCCCAAATCCCTTTTAAAGATGAAGGGGGGGGGGGGGAGAGGGAAGGAAAGGTGGAACAAAACAGAGGAAGGAAGATTAGACCTCAGTCCCCTGAGGTGATTGCTTAGTTTGTGTGTGTGTATGTAATTCTTGATGCCTTACTTCAGAGAGAATGCAAAACCTAAGAGCCTAAAATCTTCTCAAAGAAAATAAGTTTCACTTCATATATTTTCAGACAGTAACTTCAGGATATTTTGAAATAATCAGAAATTAACCAGTCCCATGATACAGCTCCAGGCATTGTCCCTCTTTCAGATTTACAAAGAAACTATATTGCTGCTAAAAACTTCTCCTGTGTCTTCATCAACGTTATTCAAAATCTGGGACTGAGAAAAATTTTACTTTCAGCTATCCCACAAGGTAATTAAACTATTACTAGATACATTTAATGGCTTCCAGTTGCCAGTACGATTGAAGTATTTTATTAATTTAGTTATCTAGCTAGTTTATATACTCCCAAAATTACTCTTGAATATTGTCTATTTGAGCGTTCAGTTTTTCATTCAGATCAGGGAAATGCAGAATATAGCGTTCTCCACTTCCTTATCTTTCAGTATGTTTTGTACTGACTACAGCATTGTACATGGCAGGAGTGATGAGTGTCATTATAGTTACACATTCTGTGGATTTAATTTCTTAACTATATATAATAGTGTTTCAATCAACCTTTCATGCTTTTCAAATAAGCCATACTAATTTCAGCTAGCTTTCAGTGTGTCATACTCTAGCTCAAGTAAATAGTTGCAAATAATCCAAAATAGGTTTTAAGTGTTGTTTAGTTTACAGCCAGTTATCAGAGGTCCTTTGCAGAACTTTAAAAGAGCTTAGGAAATTGTGTTGCTGCATACTGTGGGAATCATATCTACAAAATTACACATGTAACTAAATTACCTGTCTTGAATTACCCATTTTTTTGAGTGTGTGTAGTTTTCTTACAACTGCCCTGGTATGAAACCATTTTTCAGCAGGAAAAATGGTATAGGATTTTCTTATTTAAAAAAAAAAAAAAAATTGTGTGAACCGATCTTTTTTCCTATGTGATTTTTTTAAATTATATGCATTGTCTTAATTACTGAAAGTCATGTTCAAATATGACATAAAGAACTCAGGATTTTGAATGATGAAATGAATAATCTTAGAATTAATTATACTGTTATATCTATTCCTTCCTTTCACACCTAAAGCCATTCTTTTAGCTTCTTTCTTTCCATTTACTTTTCACACACAGTAAGAATCAGATTATGCCATCTGAATGCCACTAGAATATGTCACAATTAGAGGAAGTATGCTACAGTATATTTTAAATTATACATCTGTGCTCCCTTGACATATTTTACAAAAAATAATTTTAAAATTACGTGCATATATGTTTATTAGAGTAGGTAAAAAAATATAACAGAAATTACTTTCTGTTTTTCATGTTTATTACTGGAAACTCAAAAATATTTCAAACAAATCTTTTAATTTTAGGATCTATTTTATATGTTTATTATTTTACAGTATTTCAAGATACATAGTGTCAATATAATGATATGGTGACATATGATGATTTTTAAAAAATGTTGAAATATATCCCTTGAAATGAGAAGTTCAATTTCCTACCAACATAACAGAGTTGGTAGGATATAACTTTCTTTCTTTCCCTTTCGTTCTGTGTAGCATTTAGACTGAATGATTTATGTATTGTTTTGTTTCTCATTATTATTTTTGTTTAAATATTTGATCTTATTTTCCATCACTGTGATTTGTGAACTGACAAAAAAGCGTGACTAGATTTGATTCCCAAGATTATGTAAGTCCACTGCCCTTAAAAGAAAATCTTTATCTTGCAGATATCTTTGACTGTGCATGTAAGCCCCCGATGAAAATAAAATGCTTTCTCTCACAAGTTATTTAAAAGCAATGTCTAATCATCATTCATACTCCCATTTGATGAGATGAAGGCAACCTGGAGATGTACAATTTTTGGAAAACAGTATGTATGCACACACTATAATTTAAAACAAACAAACAAACAAAAACCCCAACACTTCAAAATCCTTCCCAGCTGTCATATCTGACAGGGTGCAAATGAAGATTGGAACAATGTTTATTCATTTTCTTTCCCCTGGTATTAGATATACGCCTGAAGGGGAAAAATTGAGAAACTGTATGCTGAAGGCTCGCTAATATTTTTGTGGCTGCGAATAGTCAAGTGCATTATAGACATTTGAGCAGCCTTTCTTCCATTTAAGGCTTTACCCTGATCACTGATCTGGAGATTTGCTTGAATATAGTAATGGTCTATTACACCTTTACATGCTGCATTAAGGCTTATGTTATGAAAATGCTGCACTGAAACATCAAACGGTAATCTTTGAGAGAGCACCTCACTATTATATAATGCTTATGGGAGGCTGGCCTCTGCGATTATATGGAAAATCTGACCTTGTGGAGGAGAGCATCTTTATATGCATGTGTACAGAAAACCAACATAAGGGAATAGATTTCAGGATTCAGTGCTATTGCCTAGTGAAACACAGCCCTAACTGCTGCTGTCACATAAGGAAGCACAAGGCTAATTTTTTATTCAGTTCCAGAAAGATGGGCAGTTAGCTTTAGCAAGGCACATACTGTTCTTTTATTGCTACAATACGATGAAAGCTTTATTTCAGAACATGTTTTCCTGTTTACCTATTTGACAAATTAAATATGTGATTCTTAAAGCATGAATTCAGAATACATGAAGATAAAAGTAGAATTACTTAGGGGGGAAAGAAAAAACAAAACACAAAACCCAGAAAGGTATGTTAAATACATAATGGGGTGTAGAAAAGTGGGAGTTTGTAGTTTCCTGACAAAAATGATTAGAAGATGACTTCAGGAGTTTTCAGGAATTGATACTTAACTGTAACATTGCTGTTCAAAGTTAACAAAAAATAAACAGTTGTGAAAGTTTTTAGATCTTTATATTGGTAATAAATTAAACCACAAAGATACATGGTTTCTTTCATTTCTGAGCTAATGTCACACATAGTGTAAAAACAATACTAGTGCTTGAAAGAACCAAGAGTTAAGAATGGATTTGTGAATCCCCATAAGCTCATAAGTATCTAATAAATTAACAAACACCTAAATAAATAGCCATATAGAATTCTATAAATGTTGAGGAGTCAAGAGCTAACATTGTCTTTTAGCATCAATCTTTTTTTCTTTTTATTTTTTAAATGCATGTCAATGGACTTCTCCAAAATACTAGTGGCTGTATATTCAACATCATGCCCAGGTAAGAAAAAAAAAAGCAGATAGACTGGCAATCTGATTCCAGTCACAGTGACCTTTAAATTACTTGAGATAGTTAAGTTGGAACACAGACATTACTCGCTTCAAGTAACGGCATTTTGTGAAACTTAATTTTAGTTATTTCTAAGGGTAACTGTGAAAATAAATCATAAATAATCAGTTCAAATTGGGCAATCTGCTTGATATTTATTGACATTACATTCTCTTGTGTATCTTCAGAATAATGTGACACTAGTGATTTGGTCAATTTTCAGTCATTTTGTTGACAAACATTAACTAGAGTATTTTCTTTTTTTCATAATCTGAATTAAGTCATGAATCAAAAAATCACAGGGAAGAGAAGGGGAAAGGGAAAATAAGAGGCTACAAGCTTCTTCTGAGCTTTCCTCCATTCCGCAGTCCTTGACTCAAATGGGAGTTAGATATAATATTCTATTAAGATCCCAAAGGAGGAAAATGAGACCTGCACCTTGAGCCAGCTTTGATTTTTAAATGTTTGCAGAAGAAAGCGATGTGTTATAAAAGTCTGTTCAAAAAGAAAGATTTATAGGCAGAGAAGCAGGAAGAATTCATGCAGTCAGATTGCCTTCATTCAGGTGCCTGTTCTCCCTCTTTGGAATGCCACTTACAGCTATCCTCTTTAAAAGGAACAGTCACCAGATACAGTAATGGTTTTGCTGATCTTTTTTCTTCCCCCCTCCCCCCCCCCTTTTTTTTTCCCTCAAGTAGGTAGCTCATCCTGCAGACTGTGTTCAATGCCTGACAGTAACAGACATGATCCACAGGGAATCCTGGTAATGCCGCAGCGATCCTGTTGGGATCATGGAGATGTGGTGGAATGGCTCTCAAGACTGGAGTGTTGCAATGGAGGGATACAGGTTCTTCAGGAAGGGAAGATGAGCAGATGGAGTTGCCTTTTATGTGACAGAACATCTGGAGTGCATCAAGCTCCGCCTGAGGATGGATAAGGAGCCACATTGGAGTTTATGTGTTAGGATTAAAGAAAGGACTGGCAAAGGTGATAGTATAGTGGGTGTCTGCTACAGGCAACCTGACCAGGAAGAAAAATTGGATGAGGCCTCTGCAGACAGCAGCAGCTTCACACTTGCAGGCCTTGGTCCTTATGGGGGACTTTAAGCATCCAGATATCTCCTGGAGGGGCAACACAGCAGGACATAAGGAATCCAGGAGGTTCCTGGAGTGCATTGATGACAACTTCCTGTTCCAAGTGGTAGAGGGAACCAATGAAGAGAGGTGCTCTGCTGGACCTCCTATTCATCAAAAAGGAGGGGCTCTTTGGGAATGTGAAGTTAAATGCAGCTTTGGCTGCAGTAACCATGAGATGGTGGAGTTCAGGATCCTGAGGAGAGGGAGCAGGGTGAAAAGCAAGCTTACAACTCTGGACTTCAGGAGAGAAGTTTGGAGAGACCTGTGGGATAAAGCCCTGGAGGAACGAGGGGCCCAAGAAAGCTGGTTAATATTCAAGGATCACCTCCATGCTCAAGAAAGGTCTATCCCAATGAATAGGAAGTCAGGCAAAAATGCCAGGAAGCCTGCACAGGTGAACAAGAGATGATGGGATGCACCCACAAGTGCTGAGGGATCTGGCAGATGTCATTGCAAGGCCACTGTCAATCAATCCCAAGGGAAGGTGATGGAGTAGCTAGTCCTAGCACACGAACGACAAGAAAATAATGAGGAGTAGTCAGCATAGCTTCACCAAGGGGAACTCATGCTTGACCAACTTGATAAACTTCTGCAATTAAGTGACTGGCCTGGTAGACATGGGGAGAGCAGTGAATATAGTCTACCTAGACTTTAGTAAGGCCTTTGATACTGTCTGCCATAAGATCCTCATGGACAAACTGTTGAAATATGGGCTGGATGGGCGGACAGTGAAGTCTGAAGGAACTAGCTGAACAGCTGGGCCCAGAGGCTGGTGATCAGTGGCACAAAGTCTAGTTAGAGGCTAGTAACTAGCAGTGTACCCCAGGGGTCACTACTGGGTCCAGTCCTGTTTAAAATTTTCATTAGTGATCTGGATGACGGGGCAGAGCGCAGACTCAGCAAGTTTGCAGATGACACAAAACTGGGAGGAGTGGCTGATAGGCCAGTGGGTCGTGCTGCCATCCAGAGGGACCTGGACAGGCTGGAGAAATGGGCTGACAGGAACGTCATGAAGTTCAACAAGTCCTGCACCTGGGGAGGAACAATCCCAGGCACCATCTTGGCAGAGAGAAGGACCTGGGGGTCCTGGTGTACACCCAATTTGAACATGAGCCAGCAATGTGCCCTTGCCACAAAGAAGACTAATGGTATCCTGGGCTACATTAGGCAAAGTATTGCCAGCAGGTTGAGGGAGGTGATCCTTCCCCTCTACTCAGTGTTGGTGAGGCCTCACCTGCAGTGCTGTGTCCATTTCTGGGCTCTTCAGTATAGGAAGGACATGGACATACTGGAGAGAGTCCAGCAAAGGGCCACTAATATGATGAAGGGACTGGAGCATCTCTCCTATGAGGAAAGGCTGAGAGCTGGGACTGTTCAGCCTGGAGAAGGGAAGGTTCATAGGGGTCTTAACAATGCATATAAATACCTGAAGGGAGGCTGCAAAGAGGACAGAACCAGGCTCTTTACAGTGGTGTCCAGTGACAGGACCAGAGGCAATGGGCGTAAACTGAAACACAGGAGGTTCCTTCTGAACATCAGGAAACACTTTGTTACTGTGAAGGTGACCAAGCACTGGCACAGGTTGCCCAGGGAGGTAGTGGAATTCTCACTCCTTGGAGGTATTCAAAAGCCATCTGGACGTGATCCTGGGCAACCAGGTCTAGGTGTCCCTGCTTGAGCAGGAGGGATTGGACAGATGACCTCCAGAGGTCCCTTCCAACTTTAGTCATTTTGTGATTCTGTGATACCTATAGGCATTAACCTTTTTCCTACAAATTCATATGCCAAAAAGGCACCCCAGAGTTTATCCTAGGCTTGTTTTTTATTCTGCTTTTGTGTTGGCTGTATCAATATCTTACCTTGGGAGGCGTGGGATGTTCAGGTGTTTTATAGCTGTTTTTACAGTTGGAGCAAAAAGAGCAGAGAAGGTGTAAAACTAGCTAGACTACTTGCTGTCAGAACACTTTGGCATTATGAAATTCATTGTTATATTTCTTTAGAGCAGCAGTAGATGTCTTGATGAAGTTGTGTTTGATACAGATTTTGTGCCTGGTATCAAATGATTGCTATTTCTGCATTGATACAGGATTTACAAATTTCCTTCGTGTCTTCCAGACATGCATACATCCTTAGTTCTACTGGGACATTTTTCTTTTCTGTGTGTATCTAGGCAGCTGTATTCAGACACAGACTCCTCCCTCTACCCTATGAACCATTTAGACATGGGTCAGTTCTCCTGAAAGCTGAACAACCACATACATGTGCACTTTTCTTCCCACCTTGCAGTGCTGCTCTGATCTGAAAGGGGAGTAAGGGCTTGGGATCCTTCCCAACCTTTATGTCTGCACAGCTTCTCCTTGTCTATACACTTATTTGTCACTTGCATAATTCCTCAATACTACTTGGTGACCACAGAAGCCTACTAAATACAAACCCACAATGCACAGCAATCCACCGCCACTCTCTTAAATATGCCAACAATCAATTTTCTCACAAGTTCATGTCAGAAGATTGCTTATTCAGACTCATATTCTCCTTTACTCTCCCTTTTCTGTTCATGAACTTGTAAAATTCAATCTCAAAATGCTTTGCCTGTGAGTTGATGAGCTTTTCAAGAACTTTCAACCTTTCAACAAAACTGCTAATACCCCATCTAAGCACACTAACCATAGCATGCTCCATTATCACACACACAAGAAGTTTCTCAGTACAACTCATTGAATCATAGAATAATTACAGGTATAGTGAGCAGTGGAAGCTGGTTCTTGCTGAATACAAAAAAGCTTAATATTCCTAAATTACATAAATTGATCTCATATCCTGGTGAGTAACTATACATCATTTCAGTTTTTGTTTTACTAGCATGAAAAAGCTAGATTGTTTTAATGTAATGTTTTTCCTCTAATAAGCCTAGAAGCTCTTCTCCACAACAACTTGGTTTAGATAAATCTTGTAATTTTAAGTATGTATCAGACATCTATAAATAATTCTCCATGAGGCATTTTCAATGCTTGGTAGATAGGTACACATAGTTCCCTGTCTCTGAAGACTTATCAGTTCTTGTGTGTTAGAAACTCGTTTGGTTTTTTTCAGTCCAGTCATAATGATCACCTGCAATACTAGGATCAACCAATAGAGCCTCTCTCATCTTAGGAGAAACATTCTTCTTGTTATTCTCTAAGTGCATGAAATTACCGCTTGCACATTTACATTTCACCTCTTTTCCGTGGTTTTTTTTTGGTTGTTTTTTTTTTTTTTTTGATCTACAAAGTCATCTAATTACTCCTGAAAGACAATAATACACTCTTCAGTAGTGATACTGCCACTGAAATTTGTCATTGCCAAAATTCCTTGTACTAAAGTCACCAGTGAAAATAACAAATGGGGTCAGTCTCAAGATCAGTTATTAAAGAACATTTTTGGTATCTCTTTCTTGATAACCTACCTTTCAACATAAGTTTTTTTTTTCATTGTTTGTTTTGTTTTTTGGGGTTTTTTTGTCATTGTTTTTCTGTTTTTGTGGGTTTTTTTGCTGTTAGTTGATTCTTCATTCATTTTACAGCCCATGTTTAAAACCTGATCTTTTCTGCATTAAATAATAATTTTCCATGAGGCATTTATATCAGAGGTTCTTCTTAAATTTAGATGAATTAGCATGGATGCATTGCATTTTTCTGAGAAGTGTGATGAGGCAAAAAAATCACATTCTCATATTTGATAAACCATGTTGATTTTAGTCCACTTCCTTCCATGTACAATTACCTTTTCTTTGTCTTTTAATCTCTGAGTTGTTTCTGAACAGCAGAAAAACTAAAAGGCTTGTAGCAGTTGAGGCATTTTGCTTTCTTTTTTTTCCTCTGTACATACTTCTGACAATAGGAGTATAGTAGGCTTTCTATTCGTTAGTCCCAGATTAAAACCTCTACATTGAACGATGGAAAATTTGCTGCCAGAATTCTATAGATATCTCAGTTTGTGGATTTTCTTGCCCTTCAATTTTATCAAAGTAAACTCGCTTCTACATTTGATGCAGTCATTTCCATTACCCTATCTTCAGATAACTAATTTTCTGCTATTTTAAATTCCTTAGAAAAGTGCAGTTCAAATATTCTTATGGACATTTGTATTTCTGACTTTGATTTGTGTAACTCATTGATCCTTTATCCATATCTTTATAGATATTTTCACTTACTCTTAAAATTCTGTCTTTTCCACTTACTTATCCAAGCAGACTGTCAGCCTTCTGATTTTCTCTTTTCTTTTTGAGGACTCCAGATACTGCATTTTTATTTAAGTTCGGTGCCTCCACCTCCACGTTCAAATCTTTGGATTCTTCTGTCAGCTTTATTAACCATCTTCCTAATTTTTCTGTCTGCCATACTAAAACCCAGTTCCCTTAGGTTTTGATCTGTTTCTGTCTTGGGTCCCAATTTGAAATGAATGGAATCATCTAGGGATTTCTCGACCAAATGCATTTTTTCACAGCATCTTCAATGTTTACCAGAACTGCACAAGTGACTAATTGATTTGGGAACTTACTACATATTCATATCCAAGCATGCCTGAGACTTACCATTACGGATTGATATGGGTCGGAAAATAAATGTTAAGTAATCAGCAGGAATTATAAAAATAACACTACTTTATATATCTCACATAATCTTACAAAAAAAAATTTAACCATTCTCCAGCCCTGATGCAGGAGAAGTATTAACATATCCTCATAAAGCCTTCCCAGGAAGTGTTTTTTTACTTACAAGGAAAGTTATCTTTATTTAATCAGTCTTTTTGATGAGTATGCAGTATGGTAACACTATCTTTAATCTTCATTCCATCCTTTCTAAACAGTAAATTCTTTCAGCCAGATGTATCTCAGTTACAAATGGTCTTGTTTTGCATTTCTATTATCCCTATAATGAATGGTTTCATATCTTTCACAACAATTTCTGAAAGCAGTTGTTTACCAATGCCTGACTCATTGTATTAGCAAACAGCCATTTGAGTTGTTTCACTGTGGCCTCATCTTTGCTTTCAGCTGGAGGTACAGTTAATTTACTGGCTGAAATTTCTTACACAGTTATGCTCATAAAAACAGGAGGGTCAACCTTTCTCTTAGTGTTTCTTTCTCCATTGTCACATTCTTTTTCAAGGGATTTCTTTTCTGCTGTGCAGCTTTGAAATTTTAGTAGTCTTTCGCAATCTTCCCTCGCCCCCAGCTGCGACCCCAGAAAGCTATGGTTCCTTTTGAATTCATTTGGCATTCAGACTGCATTTGGCATCTCTCTCCCAGTCCATTCCCAAAATTTAACTTGAGAAGCAGCATAGTCTTCAGCTGCAACTTCGGCTCTTCAGTGATATCTTTTGTGAAGTTTATCAAGTAGTAGTAGTTCCTGTAGCTTACACTGTCCACTTCAAGTTAATGTATATATAATTTTGTGGTCTCTGATGATCTTCTTTCTTGTTACTATTGCCACAGTGTTCATTACCCATACCAAGCTATGAGTTTAAAAAGAAGAGGGAAAAAAAGAAAAAAAAAAGAAAAAAAAAAAAATCCCACCCAATCACACATTTTCCTGTAAATCTTCCTTAAAAATACAAAAACACTTGTCTTAATATGAAATATGAGAAAAGATTCAGGATTTAAATTTTTGTTTCTAATTCTTCTATATTTGCTGAACATTGCCTTACCAGTTAGAAGTCTTTCTTATTAAGTTATCATCACTGAAGTTTTCTCTGAAGATATAAATGTGCCAAGCTTAAGAGTTTCGCAAAATAGTATAGGTATTTATAATAAGCATTTTTTTTAAAAAAGGAGGTTGTTCTTAATAAGTAACGTCTGCCATGTTGNTTGTTTCCGTGCGTCACTTTCTTGAGTTTCTTACTTGGCTTCAAAATAAAAATCTGTTAAAATGAATACTAAAACCCATTTTCCTACAGTCATCATAGTTCCTCTATCTTATTAGATAAATACTACTATCATGTCTCAGTATAGCAGAGGATATTATTGTTGATTTATTAGTTATCATTTCTAAGGTACGTGAATAGTTGCCAGTACTTTTTACATCTGCAGTGAGAATAGCACAACTTTTCAAGATGCTTCTAGCACAATTGTAAAAAGCCTGTAACAAGGAATTGATTTCTGAATAAGTTGTTATAGCTGTAGCTTTATCATTGTGTCAGTAGGTACAGTATAAAATCTGTCCTTATAGTGTGCAACTAATATACCCACTTTCTGCATTGTGTCTTTTCACAGGAGGCTATATAGAAAGGATTTTTCAACTAGGAAGAAAAAACTCTATCCCTACGTAAAGCAGCCTTGTCCTCCTACTTGTTAATTTGAATCAATGCAACTGGTATTAACTTCCTTGTAATATGAGGACTTGACCTTCCTAGGTCCTTGTGATGCAGAATCTCATCAATAGTCTCTCTGTGGAAATCTTTGTGTGTGCAAAAAAAACCCAACAGAATTTACTGTGTGCAGTATGCTATTTATTTTGCACAACAAGTGGCATTTCTTTAAGACCAAAATGCTACCTGTCATTTAGCTAGAAATTTTAACTGTAGTGATTTTGCAGTTTCAAGTGAGTTTTCTAGTTGCACTGTTTCACTTCGTTTTCACACAATCTTCTGTGACCAGTAGAATGTGAGTTGGTGAGAAGCTTTCTATATTGGTCTTCAATAGCATAAATCGATATACTGATGCTAGAAAAGCAGATTTGATCTTAATCCTGTTATCCAAGGGACAGCAGTTAATTTGTCTGCACTGTGAAACTGATCCTTACTGTGAACATTTCCTAAATCAAGAGAAAATTTCCAAAGGATCTGTGTGCTCTGATTTAGTGTTTTAGATTCATGAGCTTAAGCAGCACTTCTTTTACTTACTTTAAAGCAAATATAAAAGAAACAAATGTCAACTTAGTATATTTGTTTATAAATCATACAAGTATTAAGGTTTGTATAGCTTTTATTGTTACTTTATGTCTCTAATATACTGAGTAATTACAAATGAAGTTTTGCGTCTCAAAGAACTAGTATCAAGACACAAAACTTTATAATATATTACACTATTAATGGTTTTATGTATGCAGACCATATATAATGTACTAATACAGTTATATCCTCCTCTAGTCTCTGTCATCTAACCACTAATTTTGCTATATAGACTGAGGATTTCCTCATATCTTTATTTTATTCGATCATGCTTTATTACACAAACCTTATTGGAACTGTATTGAAAATATCATTACACAAGTTTATTATTGTCCTGGTTTCAGCT